>NMRB01001140.1:109632-136347 GCA_002633025.1 Notospermus geniculatus | reverse complement strand
TGGGGGGGGGGGGGGGGGGGGGGGGGGCACGACCCCTAAACCCAACTCTGCATCCGCGCCTGTATCCATCGTTTTGACAGCCTGTTCCGCCATCTTGGATTCCTTCACAAACCGTGTGCGCGCGCATTTATCTGGTAGGCAGTCCAAAGCGCGTCAATGACCTGATTGGTCAGCGATGCGAACCTGCCTGGCAAATAAGCGCGCACACACGAAATCTCCGAAAAAATACAAGATGGCGGAAGGCTGTCGAAATGATACACCAGAATGATTTTGGCATCTGTTTGGTACTATCTGCGCCTGCCCCAACTGAGCACGAATCAGTCTAGAAATTAAATGTTTGCCCCAAATATCATGGTGCAGAGTGACTTTTTTGTCATCAGGGCCCAAATCCATAAAACCTTGCTAGCTTAGTTGGTTGCTAGTTGTGTACATCGGCCTGTACAAACTGGGCACTTTAGCAGGCAACTAAGCCTAGCAAGGTTTTATGGATTTGGGCCCTGGTTTCTGGTAAAGGATAGATTGGTTGGGTAAATGCGCTTTTATTTGTAGATTTTGTTGCATAGGACTAGGATCAGACCACAGACCGACCACATCTCCATGCCTCCCCATTTCCTTAAAGCTGAACTTAATAGATATAAACCCCAAGCGGCAGAGGTAGAAATTACGAACAGCCACAAGGCACTTTCAAACTACCTCTGAAAACGATACACGCTCTCGGACGGTCACAGTTGGTTTCACTTGCCACCACGCTCTTGAACAGTAAAGATCTCAGCACAGCTGCCAAATGAGAAAAAACGAAAAATAATCTGTGATGGCACAGAGATTCGAACAACCCTCTGATCGATTCGCCAACCTCTTTCTGTACGCGCCACGAAGACTGCTTGCTTGCATAACGACAATTCCGATCGCTTTATTTCCTCACGGAGATCTTCAAAACCACAGCGCCTTTATTGTAGATCGGCGTCGTTGTATGCAAGCAGTCTTTTCTGTTCAAGAGCGTGGTGGCAAGTGAAACCAACTGTGACCGTCCGAGAGGGTGTATCGTTTTCAGAGGTAGTTTGGAAGTGCCTTGTGGCTGTTCGTAATTTCTACCTCTGCCGCTTGGGGTTTATATCTATTAAGTTCAGCTTTAAGGGTTGGAAGTAGGCCTACAGCACACGACGACGTTATTTTTCATACTACATTGTACACATTAACCAGATTTTATATTGCATTTTCGGTACAAAAATAACGTTGTCGTCAACGTTTACGTTTATCGTTTGATTTCTAAACCTCCCTATTGTTTTACTCAGTTCCAGACTTATCGAAATGGTGATTGTACGAACTCTAGAACATGCAGAATATGAGGTCGAAGTCATTTTAGATGTGGATGCGACTAGACTGTCTCATGGACCAGTGTATGCAGTTTTTTTTCACTAAGGGTAAAGTGGTACAATTCTAGCCCCGGTACAGTTCTAGCCCCTGAGTGCAAAAATGGCCAGCATTGTACGGAAATGTATACTGAGGGGCTAGAATTGTACCGCTTTACCCTACACCGTAACAGGAAACATGGACAATCTCGCTGATCATGCTTTCTTAATAAACTCACTAATAAGTGTAAAAGCACAAAGACACCGACTATGGGTGTCGTGCCCTTTTTAGGAGATGTGAGTGGTAGCCATATATAGTGAGTTGTAATTCCATCAATGGGGTACCTTTGTCTATGGTAATATTTTCTGATAGGATGAAAGGAACACCGGATCTGGACGGAGATTTTTCTCTGTTGTCACTGATAGAATATTCCTCACTGTCATTTGTCTTGTAAAGTAGTGAACATTAGCCTGGGTGTTGGCTTTTATGTACGGGGGAGGGGGTCAGAGGACTCGGGCGGTCGGGTTCTGTAGCATTGAGTGCCTGCGGGTAGCACATGGATGTGGTGCTACATGTAACTTATCGCTTTTTGGTTATGCCATCTCTTACCGGTATTTTGACTGCCGACGAAATCATCAATACCGGTAGTGATTGTAGTAGGCCCTTGCCAACCAAACATACTTCGCCATGTTCCACACTTGTGCGCCTGAAACAACCTGTAGGTTTCTTCCATTACAGGCCAGTTATTGCTAACTGACCTGTAATTGTTCTCGGCCAAAAATATTGCCGAAGGCCAAATATTATGGCGGAAGAAGACCAGTCAATCCTACAAAAACTGTCTAAGGATGGATGTCACAACCTTTGAGAAACTCCTAATAATAATAATAATGTTGAGTTCTTATATAGCGCTTCATAGCGTATTACGCTCCCTAAGCGCTTCACACATTATTACCCCAGCCTATGATTCAGAAACCTTTCTGTAGAAACCAAAGGGCAGCCACAATATAGCGCACACGATGGACATTTCAGGCCAGTTGAGAGTTACAGAGTGGCACGGCCGAGGATCGAACCCGCGAGTCCACAGCCCTAACCATTATGCCACCGCGCTCCCCAAGCCACCTAATAAAGGTTGTGACCCAAAATATCATGTGTCCCAAAACTGTAATCTTATTGGTTCGAGCTTGAACATCGTACAACATTTGTCCAAATTAATGTGCATGATGGAACATTATCCAACATGTTCGCACTTGTTCGCAGATGTTCAAATTCCCATTTACACGATTAAAAAGTTAAAGGTTATGCTCTGACATTGAATTCGCCAATTGTAGTTAAAGGTTATGCTCTGACATTTATTGAATTCATGAATAGTGATTGTAGTATATTAGTCAAAGATTCTTCTCTGGTCGACACTATAATTAATCGAATTCATTAATGGTGATTCCAATTAAAGGCCATTCTGAAAGATAATCGCATGAGTATAGGCCATCATAAATAGTAATTTTAGTCAATGGTCACTATTTTCTAACACCATTTTGTTCGTTGTGTCAGACACCAAGACACCAAGGGTGTGTCTGCGAAAAATGCTCCCCTGATACTGATAACTGATGCAATGAGAAACCGGATTCAATTTTTCCGCAGCGTGGCGCTGCGATCGATTAGACCGGAAGTTAGGCATATCATGTCGGCTGCCGCTGTGTCTTCGCGCTGAATCTTACATTCTTATGTTTTGTCCGAATGGAGAGTAGGCCTACCGGTAACAAATACGCACCGTGGACACTCAACTTGATTCGAGACGAACTGAAGAAACGGGGTGTAGGCCTAAAAGTAGCTGGTCGCAAGCATGAGCTGGTCGCAAGGTGAACGTTGTTTTTACTATGGATCACGCCATGGCCACGCCACGGACGGTGTGACGGGCCGACTGCTGATGATCAATTATACGAATTACGAATTACGTGCATTGAGTGTGCATGTGCATTGGTGTCGGCTACATCACTCACACTCACACACTGCATCTCAATGCATTGCCACGTCATAGGCCTACAATATTAATTTCCCATTTTCGCCCTTAAGCATGGCGCACACGAGCGACTAAAATGGGGGCGACTACCGATGCGACTACTCGGTCGCCTGCGATAATTACCTTGGAGGTCGATCAATGATGTCATCCGCGACATCACTGATCTTCCAAAGAAGCATTTGTCGCACACGAGCCAACAAAAACTAAAAAAACTGAAAATATGTTTAGTCGCTTCTGTGGTCGCAAGGCCGGTCGCCTAGAAAATCGCTCGAAAAATCGCTCGTGTTCGCCATGCTTTACTGTTCGGGCGATATCATTTTTAGAAAACCCCACAAGAGACACATGACGGTATTTTGGATAGTTTACTTTGATCATGGAAATTAGCCCAGGTCACATGTTTGTCTTTGATTAGGATGAACAGTTTGTTAACAGCTCTCAATTTGATGGGCAAAGTAACGTGTTGATGATTTCAATTTGCAACATGTCCTCCTTCGCTTGTAAAATGAAACCAAACAATTACCCTGTGCGGCTTGGATAAGGACAGTCTTCCTTCCCTTTAAAAGGACATCGGTCTCCTGTTCCCCACTATACGCCCTTTTCTGAGGGTACTTGGCGACGCCCTTATAGATTCAGGAGGGTCTCACTGTATCCTTTACAAATTAACTCGCTTAGAGACATCATCAGGTAAGTATTGAGGACGAAGGAATGCTATCCTTTTTCTAAATTTGTGCTGTCTGATTCCTAGCCAGCTGAACAAAGGACACTATTGATTTAAGGGTTTGGCAAACAGACTCAAGTAACGTGATATGCCGCCAGTGTACCTTCCTAAATACTTAGTACCTTCTGTGGGATATAGGATGATCTTTTATTCTCTCAGATTCAATACGATTCCGTTTTGCCTGGCAACGAGGGGGACAGTGAAAATACAACGACAAATATGCCTTTTGTCATGATTATATACCAAAGGATGGCCTTCAACGAGGGCAGCAATGAAAACGTCAGAGAAAGGGGCGAAAAAACCTGCACGCAGCTCAAACCATCAAACACATGCTACTTCTTGCAGCGATATGTACTCGACAAGCCGATGCAAGCACACTTGCGTGTATCTTTGGTATTTGTTTATTCGCTAGTTCTAAAAGCGAGTTTTCGTATGAGCGTCTCACGAGATGGTGAAAGATGTTTTCGTTATGTCGCAGTTCACCAGCTGATGTTTTGTTTGGCTTTTTCGTTTCTTGCGTGAACAATTTAGACTTTTACAGCTCTTCGAGAGTGCAGTCAATTCTATATTTGGTTAAAAGCTACACTCTTTCAAAGAAACGTGTACTTTTTGTAAAGGAGCTATGCAAATACAACTGGATAGATGCAGCTAGGAATCCACCATTGATTTTCAAGTTGATTTTGCGTTGCGGACTCGGACTTGCTTTGCAACTGGGTTGCGTTGCAACTTGGCACTCGATCGCCGTAGTGGACTCGCTGAACGTGATTTCCACCAATGGCGAAGATGTGGTCAGTTTCAGTCGGCAATCGGTGCACTGTTAAAAAAATCTACTGTAAATTTACAGAAAATGCTGGCCCATGGGCGACCGGTATCAGTTCCATGCGATAGTATTCAATCGCAAATAGCAGGTTGCAAAGCAAGTCGCAACGCAGAAATTCAGCAGTGGATTCCTAGCTTGACAGAGCCCGCATATCTTGATTTCGTAACACAAAGGCCCGACGGCGTATGCACCAACGTACATGTAGATGGAACCTAGATAAAGCGTAATCTAGGTTTAAACCTAGATAAAAAAATAATCTTGTTGCACCAACTTACATGTTGTAAATGAATTTTTTAATCGAAGATGAAAGTGTGATTAAGTTAAACCACTCGAGGGGGCAGGTCTAAATCGTAGTTCGTTGGGATGCTTACATAAAACAACACAGTTTTAAAGGATAAGTAGTTTTCATTTCTATTCATACCTACACTGTTAGAAATAACCGAGGATTTTACAGAAAATTCCTGCAGCAGAGTCCCCAGTAGGCCTACTGGATCTGTAAAATTACAGACTTCAATAAATGTTAACAGAGACTTGACTGGAGGCTGACCAAATTATATTTTCATACTGCTCTCAGAATTAAAAGCATCATTCTGGAAAGTCGAATTGAGTCCAACCAATACAGGAAAACATAAATCATACCAAATGTAAATTTACAGAAAGTTCTGGGGACTCTGCTGCAGGCAATTTCTGTAAAATTATTACAATAATTTCTAACAGTGTACATTTGGAATTTGCCCCAGGTTGCCATTCGTTTACATGCATCTCGAGCTCAATAAAAAACAACTACTCCCGCCTTCTTCAGAAAATTGAGAGTGGAAGGATGCTAACCAACTTTTTTTTACATGGCCTGAAAATGTTTGGTGCAGCTCGAGTGTGGTAGAACATCCACCATGAGGTTTTGTCCATGATTTAAACATCAAACTTGGTGCATACGGGCCTATAGGGCTTAAAGAAGTTCTCTTTCTGGACCGAAATAACATGTTTTCATTCACAGAACACCCTTTATATAGTGGTATAGGTAGGCAACTTGGTATTTCAGACCATGTACGCAGTTGAAAAAAAAATATCCAGAAAATGTTATGAGAAGAGGTCCATGTTCTAGGAAGGTGTGATGACAAGTCCAATCCGATTATTTTTGTCTATAAAATCTACGTATTGGGGATTAAAATCTTGTGGGGATGTTGGCATCTAGGGATAGTTGGGCTCATTTCTTATTTCCGATCAAACTGGATATTATTTTTCGTTGCCAAGCGGACGTTCGGTACGAAAAATGGTCAATGCCAGTTTCATTGTAAACTCCTACGCAGTTGTGTACCGCGCCCCCTTCGGTTTACCCGCTGTCCACAACTGCTTCACTTGGATATGTCTGCCGCTTTGGTCAACAGATGGCGCTGAGATACTAGACCAATGAGAGCGCCGAGCAACCCGTTGTAACTTCGATCAGTGTTCCCCATATTTCTGTGTTTTCTCTTATTGTTTCCCTCCTGCTTATTAAGCGGCAACTAACCCAACAATAACCATTCTAGGCCGCGTCTATTTTTGGGCAACACTGAGCTACAGAAACACTCACAGATGCTACACCGTAACCAAGCAAAACCTGAGACACTTTTCATTGGCTGAGCGGATCATGTGATCATCTGGTAGCAAGAACAAAACAAACACGATGGCTGCGCCCATTACCGATCCCAAACGATAGGAGCAAAAATAAAGGATAAATTTAAATTGACATTAAAAAAAAACACCAGAAGGAAGCGTTGAATACATGTAGTTTATTAATCCAACGGAAGGACATTTTGGTGATCATTTCACCAGCATCATCCCGTTGCTAACGGGCCAAAGAGTTTCTGAAAGCAGCGTGTTGATAGGCTACAAAAATCGCGCGAAACTTCAGCGCCATCTGTGGACCGAATGCGGCGAACGTATCCAACTGACGCAGTTGTGTAGAGCGGGTAAATCGAAGGGGGCGCGGTGCGTTGTGTTGACATGAAAAGTGTCCTCAGTCAAGGACGGCACCTTTCCTGCTCAGGGAAAGGGGAATCAGACAATGGAATCAACCAAAATCGCAGTTGTAAGGTCACAGAGACCAAGAATCTAGCTACCCCAACATTATCCTATCAAAAGCGTCAGTGTCACGACTTCGATATCAACAGCCTACCGTGTGGTCAGCAATGCCGACCATCACCAACAGGGAAAACCTGGACCCGGCGATACCAGACCTATCGAATTGATTAATCTGTGACAGAGTTGTTCTGAGTGTGCGCCTGCATCCCCTTCTCCATCCCTCGGCCACTCATCATAGTCCGGACACAAAACCCCGATTTTCATATTTTCACCAATTTTGTGTTAATTTACATGAAAAAGCCATTTCGCTATTATATAACTAGTGAAAACAATTAAAAACATGCTTGTCTGCTTCTGAGGCACCATGTTTCTATCTGTTGGTAATACATTTATGGGGTGTAAATCCCGCCGTTTAAAAGTTAGCTGTACATCGGGTTCCATTCTCCTGTACAACGCTCAGTCGTTGTGTCAGCTGACGTCCAATGATAAAGTCAGTTCGAAAAATTCAAACGGGATTTTCTCAAAACGCTCAAGGGTGCCAGAGTGGCACCCGGCGGATTCTGAATCTCTGTCATTTGGAGGTATAAAAAATGCAAAAAAATTGTTCTTATACAAAATTTCCCACTTTTTCGCTCTGCGTCCAGACTACACCCACAACAGCAGCATGCGGTGGGACGGTATCTGAAATGGGCAATTTCTTGCAGTGTATCAGAGAAGTCTTGGATATTTGAGTAGACACTTTCTAACAAATGCAATTAGACTGCCCTGATCATATACTGTTTCTCTTAACGAGTCTGACGAGACGCCTCAAATGTCGTTGCAATTACAGTAATTGTGGTGAAAACAAATGTGGAGGCGGGATACGGGACCTGTGACTGATAGTCAAGTCCCTCTTCTGAATATCAATGGCTGGTGTGTCGAAGTGCCAACTGACGGTAACTTCTCATTCATGATAACGTCTTCATTTGTTCATTAGCGAGGTTACGATCATTGAGCATTGAGCATTGAGCATACATGACATCATGTATGCTAAGCAATGGTCCCCTTGGGATCCAATTAAAATACTTAAAATGATCAGTTTGCTGATTTTTAAAAAAATGACATGTTGCAGATATCAATGAATTTGAATGTATTAACGATATTTCAAAAACGAAGTGACTATTTACCCGGCTGCCGGTCGTATTCAGCAGGCTGCCGGTCAAGCAGTGGACAAAAAATCCTTTGTTTAACCGGCTGCTGTTTCACCGACGGTTGCCGGATTCCTCTGTTTTTGATGGGACTTTATTCACATTGGCGGGAAAATGGCGGCCGGAGAGGCGATGCCATTTATCTGGGACAAAGATTTCTTTGGCAGATCCTAATGAGACACTTCAAATCAGTACTATCGGGTCCTTTTTATTGGCCGAAAATAAAAAGGAACACATCAGATTCCCAAAGTCAGCCAGAATGTGTCTAACGAATAAGTAACTAATGCCATGATAAGGAATATTATTACTTTTACACCCGGCAAGCTACATGCGCCAGTTTTACGTTCCATGTTTATATTGACCCGCAGCCGGTTACCGAAGGAAAATTTTATGCGTTCTTTACCCGGCAATTGCCGTTGAAATAACAACAAAAGCTGTCACTCCGAGACCGGCAGCCGGGTAAGCAAGACGGATTTCCTCATTGCGTAAACGGCAGCCGGGCAAGCAAGACATATTTTCCTCAGTGCGTAATCGGCGGCCGGGCAAACAAGACGATTTTTCACCATTGCGTACCCGGCTGCCGGGTAAATATCACCAGCCTTTCAAAAATTCAAAATTTCCCACAATGAGTGGAGTCTCCCTTTAAAGACCGATAAATTCTTCGACAGTGCTGCCACAGGTGAGGTGTGGATATCACTCACAGAACCTGAGAGTGGTTCAAAGGCGATATGCGAAGTCATAACGTAGGAAATTATTTTCGAATGTTATCGAATGCTGCCGATCAGACGAAAAGTTTCAAAAGCCCAGGTTACAAAACACTTAAAATAAAAAAAACACCCCAGTTTATAAAATAAGTTAAATGTTCATTTGACAATCGTCTTTTCTTTAAACTTGTAAGCCTCTTATCACGAGATTTCAATTTTTTTCCGTTATCCGACTTAAACGAAAGTTTGTTAAAGGAAGACGCTGAAAGAAACAGGTAAGGAATAGTTTCTGTAGAAGGTTACACAATTTCACTCCACAAGCACAAACTAAGCAGGCTTCGTTTTTATTTGTTTTTGGATGCATGATTGAAGATTTCGTTAACTTAATTGAAGAAATAATCTTGCGTCATTAAATTCCCACCTCATGATCGGATATCACCGGAAAAAGTACATTCATTCTTTTTCTGTCACCTTAATTCGCCGAGTAAAATCACGTTGAGACGAACCGACGGAGCCTCTTTTTAAAGCTGCATGTAAATCTTGGCCAATCAGGTTTAAGCCGCCCGAGTTAATTGGGCCATCAAAAATGCGGGATGGTTCTGACACACTTAACACCTTCTTTGATATGAGAAAAAAGATGAAAGGATTTCAAGAAGTAATTTCAAGCAGTTTAACTCATTATCTGTCTGAATTGAAATTTTGTGTTTTGGGCGAATTTTCAGGCAAACCGCTGACAAAAACTGAAAACGATTTTTCTTTAGGATGTGACACAACTGCAATACGTCGCCGTTCGCCACTGGAAGGCATAGTTACCAACGATGAAGGAGAAAAGAAAGTTCTGTTTTTTTATTTCTTAGACCTGCTTAACAATTGGCTGCGTGAGGCGTAACTCGCGAACGGAGGAAAAAAGCGAAATGGTTTCGTTCCCTCCATCGCAAGCGATGGGAGGTTTTACAATTTAAATTAACGTCGCTGTTTTAGAAAGAAAAGAAAAAAAGACATCTAAAAGGGGGATCTACGGGTCTAGCATTGGTTCTCATGAGCAATTTAAGATTTGTTAGAGAGACATTCAATACGTCGTGACGTCATGGCGGAAAGAGCGCGGTCTAGACTGAGGCGCTCCGTCTCTGTAATACGCATGCGCGAACTGCGCAGCATTACAGAGACTGAGACCAACGTCGACAATTTTTGTTACGAGAATACCGAAATCCTGCATGGTATCAACGCGGGTTGGTCGATTTTGAATTCAGATGTTACAGCTATGCTGATTGGCCATACTATCTTGGACGGGGGTGTCACACTCCCATGATAATGGCGTTACTTGCAAGATTACGTGACTGACGCCAGCCGTGCGCAAAGCAGCATCACACAAGTTTTAGACGTTATGCAGCCAGACCCACGGTGGTGAGACCGAGGGTCTGGCTGCGCGAGACTGAGCGCGGTCTCATTATCCATGTTTTACCGATAGCTTCCATGCAGTGACCGGTAAAACAACGCACATCCCGTCGTCCCGGTTAGTTTTGGAATGGCAATTCAATCACTGAGTTTTTTCAAAGCCAGGCGACCAATTTTCTGTCAAACCAACCACTAAAGTTAAATTCTTTCGGTAGAGAGTAGGATCTCACTGCGACCTTCCAGACTCAGCATCACAACGACAGTGACCCTGTCTGAAAAATGAGGATGACTTTATGTTGTTTGCTGAAACAGTTGGCAGTTTCGCATTGCATCGGAAAATATGACGGCCGAATATTCGGCAGGAACGAGGACAAAAAGCACACCATCCCATTAATTTGATTTGGCCAAAGGATTGCCTCAAAGAAATGTCTGGGGTATCAATGCTGGTATGGATGAGACGGGCTTCGGTAATTAGGCCTACTCTGGTGCTTGTAAATGATAGATGCGTTTTTTTGCCAGAGGTACAGTAGCATATAAAGGTGACGGATTGGGGAAATAACCGAAATTATAGTCTATTGTTAGCACTCTATAGAAAAAAAGGTTCTTTGGTATGTTTGATGCTGCGCCAGGCAATCACCTTTAAAAAATCCCGAAAAGGAAGCCGAAGGTTCCAATAAGAAAAAAGTTGTTTGTACATGTTGTTACACCTGACGTTTGACCTAAACATTCCCGTAAAGGAAGCTTGGTAAAGGTTGAGTTTTTTGCTCTGCTAATCCAAAACATGGTGTTTTGGGCTGTCAGATTGGCGCAGTGGAAACATCATCTCCCATCACTGCTGAGTTTATCGGTTCAATCCCTGTCGGATCCATTACTCACGTAAGAGACAGAGCGACACTTTTGAACAATACAGGATCGCTCCAGACTCTGTCTCCAGAAATTGTTTTGATAACGAAAGTATTCAATTTGGTGGTTGGTATGTCACCAAAGTCCAAAATAACATAATGTAAACATCCATGTTTGCAAACATTGAATGTAAACAATGAAAAACGACGCTTTCAGGTGGATTGCGATAAATCGTGGAATTGTGGAATTCTATTTTTCCCTTGGAATCGACCCTTAATGAAATGTATCTTAGATTTATGAAAGGCGTAATGGTATATTTTGGCTACAATATTTAAAGTAAGTTTTTTGTATGTTGTCCCCAGCACACTTCAGTATTGACCTCGAAAAGTCTGACATGGACATTACTGCATGCATCGTTCGGAACTACATTGTATCTCCTGACGACACAGCGTTGGGTGTATCGCTGCATGAAAGGAGGGCAGGCATTTGTCCTTTGAGGCTACACTGAAAAAAAACTCTGCTTCGTCAAAATGACGAACTTAGGTTCGTTTTCCATTTATCACCAAACTGAGTATCTAATTCGTCGAAATGACAAATCCACAGTTCGTCACTTTGACGATTTTGACGAATCCTTGTTGTGTCTCAAACAATCACCAACAAGATTCGTCCAAATGACGAACCGTGGATTTGCCATTTCGACGAATAAGATACTCAATTTGGTGATAAATGGAAAACGAACCTCGTCATTTTGACGAAGCAGTGTTTTTCAGTGTAAATCCCGAAAATACCTACTTTTGACTTCTGTTCAAAGTTCTCAACCTCAAAATACCCAAAATGAATTGGCCACAAATAGACATTCGTGATGTAGGTAAATACTCTGTCCATTAATTTTCTCGCTTTACGATAGTACAGGTGTGGACGAATTTGTTTCGAGAGGTGACAAACATTCCGTCTGTCGGCAGACATGCCTTAAAGCCAACCAATAGTCTCATTCCTAGTCGTGGTCGAAAAAATTTAATCTGGTTTCTGTAACCGAGAATTTTAGACCGGCGTAAATGCTTAGGCGAGGACCGACATGATAACAAAGCGAAGCCCCAATCATAAAAATTCTCACCGCAGAGCGTTCTATACCGCATAAAACAGCAGAAAAGTGCCTACGGGAGAGTTCCCTGAACTATTCTCACTGTAGATTTACAAAAAGTCGGGTCATATTACCATAGGTACGATACTTTGACATAAGCCCTTTTTTCACTTGCTCCGTTGAAGCGTGCCGAGCTCGACCCGGACCGAGCACGTTTTGAATTCAAGCGGAATAGCCCCATTTACACTACAAAAATCATCCTCCGAGCCAGAGATGCGGGCCAAGTCCACCCATGCAGTCACCTGTAAAAAGACGCCATGGAGGTTCGCGGCAATGAAATAAAGCAAAGGCCAAGTTGACCCATGCGCACTGCGCCCAGGTTATAAGCGCGCCAGATTAGCTCTTGCTGTTGAGACTGGCGGAATTTCAGCTGAGCCGTGCTCGAAAAGGACCGAGCCTACTTCGACAGGGCTCGGCTCGGCTTGGCTCCATTCATAACGGGACAAATGGCTCTCGATCCGTTTCTTGGCAAAATTGTAGGAACTGTGCTCGGTCCGGACCGAGCACGCTGAAAATTCCGTAGTGTTAACGGGCTTTAAGAGTGAAACTAATGCTTGTGCATCCTTTGCAGTCAGTCTCTCTGCTGGAGGAAAAGTTGCCAAATTTAGTAATACATGTACATAACATTGTTATCACCAGTCATATGAATCTACAGATAGTTCTGTAAAATTTGCTATATTTTATAACAGTATATCGCGGGGACAAAAGATCTGTAGTAAAACTTCAATCGGACAATGTCTTTTCGAAGTTCTTGAAAGAAGTGGTGGACTTTTACATTGGTGTTCTTTTTTAACACTGGTATTCAGCGCGCATTTCAGACTAACTTAAGTTCTACATCCCTGCTGGGCGTAAGTATAGAGTACCCCATGCGATTCTGTATTGCTAACCTAAATTGCAGGTGCATCCTAGCAAATGCCGAAAAAAATGACAGTTGCGCCTCATTTAGAATTGAAACACTTCTCTCCTCTGGTTTGAGTTGAGATCATGGTGTTATTGTTACATGATTTTTCAGATGACATTTACAACTAGTATATTCTTGCACCAGGGTGTCTTTCAAAATTGGTCACCCAAGAAAATGGGGCAAAATTTAACTTTGAAATGATAACAAAGATTTGTGCCATTGATTTTCCAAAAATCAAATGTAGTATTTGATAATATAGACTTTTAACTATTAGTTTCTCCATCTGGGATGTACAGTGTACACTCATTTGAAGGAGGGTGTCCAGAAATATTGAGCTTACCAGCAAAATCTATTGTTCCGTTCGACACCTAAACTACTTTCTGCCGTCAGACTTTAAAGGGTTAATAGATCAATTAGTTGGCAGTGCCATAATTTAGAGCTTAATGATACCTAGATCTGACATGAATATTGTAGAGTTTCAAGAAACAGCCTTTCATCAGTAGACAAAAGAATGGTGAAAATTTGCCGGTGTCGGACGGAACACTTTTTGAAACACACACACCAACACGAACATCCCAAAGAAAAGGTTCGTATGTTTTTATCCCCACCAGTCTCTGAATGGAGAGAAAAGAACATCTGTGAATCGTGGTTATATTGGTTCTGTGCATGCAACATTTGTTTTTTCCTTACCCATTAGAAGCTGCGACTGATAAGGCTGCGATTACATAGTGCTACACGGTATACGGACGCGCTGGTTAACAATGGTGTCAGGCCGGGTTTACATTGAGGTATACGGTACGCGAACACGCAGGCGAACAATGGCCTAACAAAGGGTTCATGACCATGAAACCTTTGTTCGCGTGCGTGTCCGTAGACCGTATACTTCTACGTAAACCCGGTGTAACGTTTTTCAGTGAGGCCCGTATGTCAGTGTGACATTACTGACTGACAGAATAAGCGGCGACTTGACAATGGGCGACACACATAGAAACAGCGAGTCTGTTTCCCTGTCTTCTGAACAATGGGAATCACACAGAAAAATGGCCACACTGAAAAACGTGACACCTGCCTTACAGTCGCGAACCCTTATACGTGTCCGTATACCATGAAGCTCTATGTAATCTCACTAATGGCCGCATCAACACTACATCGCACAATACACTAATCAACCAACGAATATCTTCACTTCGTAACTTCATCAAACAATACGCTACCAACGAACAAAATCTTCATTTTTGTTCGGAACTTCATCAAACAAACACAAAACGATGGAGCCCTCACTAATCATCACTCATTTTTGCGCTCGTACCGAGGTTTCGCATATCTGACGAAACACGAAGTATGAAATAGGAAATTCAACTTCATTTCCAGGACCTAATGTTGTATTTCTGGAGATAGTTGGTACCACGAATGTCCCTGCTGCCAGTGCGTCTTTTAGCATATTATGTATTAAAGACCGAGAGAGTTATGGTGCATCTAGAATTTTTAAATCTCCACTTCGTACATGTAGATACGAAGTGGAAACGAAAGATAAATTTGAAAGTTTAATATACACCGTAACTCTATCGGTCTAACATCATACGCTAAAAGACGCTCTTGCAACAGGCGATATTTGTGGTACCAACCATCTCCTGAAATACATTACGTTAGGCCGCGATTACGATCGAGAGGTTAAGAAACCGCTCCGTTAACGATAACACTAACGCTATTTCTGACGTACATTTGCAATGTAAAAAATAACGTTAGCGTTAGTGTTAGTGTTATCGTTAGCGGAGCGATTTCCTAACCTCTCGATAGAAGTATAGGGTATACGAAAACGCCGGTTAACATTGGCTCCACAGTCGTGAATCCATTTGAAGCCTTTGTTAACCGGCGTTTTCGTATACCGTATACTTCTATGTAATACCGGCCTCATGGAAATGAAGTCCAATTTGGTATTTCGTACTTCGTGTTTCGTCGGGTTTGCCAAACCTCACTAATATCAATCTCCAATCGCTATCTATGTTTTTGATAAAACGATATTAATACATGTAAAAACTACAATGAAAATCGATACTACCAATTACGCCACTTGTGCGCGCCTATCTCACGGTTGATAGATAATGGAACACCGGGTTCATTAAACGGTCTACGTTATCAATAAAAACAACTGTCTCGCCAAGGCAGTTGGCCAATTACCAATGCTGAGTTTTTCCAACGAATTTCTCATGAAATTGATGAAAATTAGCCCGAGACACTATCGAGAGTCGAGAAAAATAAATAAGCGTTTAATGACCGCCCACCAAATGGAATAGTGACAAAGTATGAAAGTATGAAAGATTTATCTCAGTTAAACAATTTGAGTGATACGATAAAAATGTAAAAAATGATCAAGTCAATTAATCAAATATCCCACGATAAATTGTGTAATTGACAATATTTTTGAATAATAAAGGTTTTATAGGTTTATTCTAAATGCTTAGGTCAATCTATTAGAAAACCCTTTTGATCTCCATCGATATTAAATAATTTAGTTGACTAGACTAAATAAATAGGCCTGGGTAAAAAGTTGTGATAAAAAAACATTAATGGTGATAATTGAACTGGAAAACTTTGTATTCATGTATAATTGACGAAAGCGATATATCCAGATTAAGTACTGGCCTAATGATGAAATGAGCGGTACTCACCAGCTATAGTCTTTTAAACCACGATATTATATGCCCGATTAACGTCCTGGAGAGTTCTGGGAGCAGACGCGACCAAGTTCGGAATATATCTGCCGTAAAATGGCTGGATACGATCTGTTTACTGTCGCATGGCTGTCTCACTGTCAACGAAACGGTGAGATTTGCGCCCAGCCGCCAGTTCGATAGTTGCTAGTGATGCGCACCATGACGTGAGAATGAGGGCGTACTTTAGCGACGAATCGGCTACAACTCGGCAAAGTTTCTTAAAAATCGCCCAGCAATGTGTAGCGATGTCGCAGTACGAAAAGAACACCAACCAAAGCAGCTGGGCTTATTTCATCGTTTAATAATTTTTCTTGAAGAATTCAACTGTGCTCTTTACAAAAGGAACCCAAACTGTTTGGGTTCGGAGATTGTTTGGACTACTCGCAGGGTACTGATGGACACCTCGAGTCGTTTAACATAGGCCATTGAACCATCTTTTTTGAAGATGGGGATTTGGCCTAGTGGTTAAGGCGTGCTGCCCCTTAGTGCTGGCGATTGATGCCTCATGCGAGGGTCCGTGGGTTCGAATTTGGTAGGAAGCCAGGTCTTTCACCATAGAAACCCGTTTCTATTCTTTACATAGGAGGGATATTTTCCATGGATTAAAGCCTGCGGTGATGGGTTTATTGTATTTCAGATTGTTTTGTGATGGGTTTTCAGATTGGTTTGTGATGGGTTTATTGTACCTTTCAGATTGTTTTGGGTTTATTGTACCTTTCAGATTGTTTTGCCTGTTGTTTCGAGGTGAGAGTGAGCAGTGAGTTACAAAATGTTATTACATAATACGATGCCTAACGCGAGGGTCCGTGGGTTCGAATTCGGTAGGGCGCTATATGTGTTTCACCTAAGAAACCCGTTACTATTTCATGTTCTTATTACAGATTATTGAGAGGTTGCGCAGCAGCCCGACTCCGACTTCAACTACGAGAATGAATTGCAGTCCGCTCTGGACGTCCTTGATAAAAACGATTTGATAGACGTTTTCAATTCGTCAAACACCATAAATTGAAGGCAGAAAAATTTGGCCTTTATAAACCGGAAGTGCGGATAAATGAATATTGAAGTCGTAATCTAGTCGTTACGACTTGAAACACGACTATAATATTAGCGATTTACGTGCACTTCCGATTACGAGTCAAAATTATTCTGCCACACAGTTATGGCATTTTACATGTACGATTTGCAAACGTCTATCAAATCGTTTTTATCAAGGATGTCTACAGTGGACTGCAATTCATTCTGGTAGTTGAAGCCGGAGTCGGAGTCGGAAAGCTGCGCAACCTCTCTAATGNCGCTAACTCCTCCGTGGTTTCTGATCGAAATGGCACTATCTTCACAGGAAGTGTTGAGAATGACATGGCCTTAAGTGAGTGCCATTATATTTTTTTACACCATAGCGAATAAAATAGAATCGGGTTTCTAAGGTGAAAGACATTGCTTCCTACCAGATTCGGACCCAAAATAAGATGGTTCAATGGTCCATGTTAAAACGAGGTAGCGAATAAAATGCATGAAGAAACTTCCAATGATTTACAATGCCCACTAGCGGAACCAGGCTACAATGCCCACCAATATTTTCTTCAACCATGCAGGGTGATTAGAAAACTGCAACTTCAACACATAAAACTGCTGCCATCTGCTTCCCATAGGCCTAGATAATTGTCCAAGGGGAGTTGGCCCCTCCAAACATATTCCCCCACACAGACGCCCACCAAAATGCCACCCTTTGGCCACATGTATCCTCTGAATATGATGTGCTCGCTACGGGTATCATGCTAGTCATACTAAAATCTGAGAAGAGTTTGTTTGTTTTTTTTGTGTGTTCGCGATCTTCTCCAAGACTGACGAACGGATCGCCGCCAGACTTGGTATGCACATGCAGACAGACCTCACGAAGCCCAAATTTTGATACGACCTATAGTTTTCGAAATATTAAGATATTAACTACATGTAAAATAATAACACTGTTTTCGCCTTTTGACGTCACGACGTCATAGTATGTGACATTTTGGATAACAGCAATTTTTTGGTATTTTTTATATCTCCAAATGACAGAGATTCAGAATCCGCAGGGTGCCATTCTGGCACCCTTGAGCGTTTTAAGAAAATCCCGTTTGAAGCTAAGGACACTACATGTAACTTTATCATTGGACCCAAGATCTGAGTTTCGTACAGCAGAATGGGACCCGTGTACAGCTAACTTTTGAACGGTGGGATTTATACCCCATAAATGTATTACCAACAGATAGAAATATGGTGCCTCAGAAGCAGACAAGCATGTTCTTAATAGTTTTCAGTAGTTATGTAATAAGCGAAGGAATGACGTCATTACACCACTCGAGCGCTCCTGGACCTGATGACGTGAAAAATGTCTCGCTGTTCCCCCCTCAAAACGGGTATTGCCTAGTTTATAGAAATCAAGCAAAATACATGTACCACCAAACCGTAAATTTCTCATAAAATAAAATAATTCTTTTCCGCAGTCACACTGTCCTGCAGATCACAGGCTGATGCAATGAATCAATAGGAGCAGTCAGCCGCGCATATTGCCAACAGATGGCAGCAAAGTTCTAGCGGACCAACGTACAGGAAAATCTACGTGATTGCTGCTCGATCAATAATGACTGGGTCCGCTATATGCATTGAATTGGGCCGTAGTGACCTTTATTGGTCAACTCGCTGACAACTCCTATTGACCCCTGGTATATTTTCGACGCCTTGGAAACCCACAAAGTGTGTCGATTTTTTTTCGTTACGTCGTTTGAAAGGAAATCTTTTCTTACAAAGCATCTTATACATGTAAACAATAAAGGCTCTTTCTTAGACAACGTTGATATCTCGGAGTGCATGTAGTGCATTTCATGACAACGAGATTTCGCGCTGTCAATGGGCATTTTAGCTGGTTTAAATTCAACTTTCAAAGGTAGTTGTGCCCCCTAGCGACAGAAATGGTCGAATCGGTGATTGTGCGCGAAGCCCAGCAGGATGTTGATATAAGTTGAAGTTGAAGATGCCGCAGGAGATTTTTTGTAAGACATGGGTAAAACGGAAAGCCCTAGATTTACAGGAGAATAGGGACGATGACGGGTGACCCTCCGGGGAAAGGAAGAGGAACGTTTACCGAACAAACGTAAAGACGATGTTTTGAATTACATGTACATGTACATTTTCAGAAAGTGGGTGACGTTTAGACTAGTACCTGATCCTACCAACCTGCGCGCTGCAGTCGTGGCTTGTTTGGTAGGACCAGTATTGACCGCCATTTTTTGAGAAATTCTGCCAATGACGTCACTTGAGAATTTTATGTAAATTATGTAAATTCATTCAATTCTCAATTCGGCTGACGTACCGGAATGCAGATAGAAGGTGACCTACATTTGACCCAGGAAATCCACCAATCATGAAGGAGTTAAAAATAGAAACGCTATCAACATATTAATGGTTCCTATACTTATCACCTGCGCCAGCAACGGTCAGTCAGATTCACGAACGTCATAGGCAGGACCGGTGTAACGTTTTTCAGTGAGGCCCATTTGCCAGTGTGACATTACAATAGATTGACGGAATAGGCGGCGACTGGACAATGGGCGACACACAGAGAAACAGCAAGTCCGTTTCCAGTGTGGTCCGAACAACTGGAATCACACAGCAGAAAAATTGCCACACTCAAAAGCGTCACACCTGTCTTCAGGATTAACCATCCTATTTCCTGATACGTTGCTTCTCTGAAAAGCCGCACGACTGTGCGCCACACCACATATGCAAATCATGATGTTAATGAAAGAAAAAAGAAAAAGAAAAGGAAAAAGAGAAACGAATGGGTTAAAGAGTGCATTGTTACAATGTAAATGACATAAATTGTCAGGAAAAGATGGGAATAGGTGTGTAGACAAGTCAATTCTGGAAAAAAGGATGAAATAAAACATGAATACCCTTAGGCCTACCTTTTGCTGAACAATAATCCGCAAAAGTTCCCTGTTAAAATGTATCGCCTCGGAAACTGATTTGGTTTACACCACGGAATCGTAAGAAAGTTTGCGTTAGGTTTCAAGGACGACTGCCTTATATGCCAACGGCAAGCTCAGCCCGTCCGTTTTGTTGGTTTTCAACAAAATGGCCGGATGACGCAAAGTGCCGTGGGTTGACACGGACTGTTACGTAGATACCCTGACCGAGGCGTGAACTACCCACGTCAATACGATATATTTTTGTATATTTTCACATAATAACTGATTGGGTTGAACAGATGACAATTGAGTAATTTTCTCGGTAAACGTCTGTTTTTTTTCGCCATTTGAATTACGGTGTGTGACTGTTTTGACTATTTTCGGTTCGTGATAGTTCACACAAACAAAGAGGCGGATGTCAACATGTGAGTCTTTTTAACGGGTTCGTTGGTAATTCAATACGATTCGGTCAAATCTCAAAACAAGTTATCCTTCTTCCATGCACAGTAAATGCAATCAGTTTGTGTGGGATGTTGAGTGCGCACACTACTGCAGAGGTAGTACAGAATGGCCCAGAAAAAGTTTCCCCAGCCAATATTTCAAATGAGTGGACAAATGGAACTGGTCGCTGACTACAATACTTCATGATGATAAAGTTAAAGTTTAAAAGTTAAACGGCAGAGGTGTCAAAGGACTTTACACTTTAACCCCAGTCTATCCTGAAACCTTTCAGTAGAACTCTGATGAGCTGCTCATTCAGCGCCACAATCTGAGCATTTCCGACCGGTGTAACGTCATCAGTGTTCCCCGTATTTCTGTGTTTTTCTTATTGTTTCCCTCCTGACGGATTAAGCGGCAACTACATGTAACCCAACAATAACCATTCTAGGCCGCGTCTATTGTTGGGGAACAGTGAGGTACAGAAACACTGACAGATGTTACATTTATACACCTGGGTGGAGAGAGGCCAGTGAGGCAAAGAGACTTGCCCAAAGTCTCTCGCCACGGTGGGATTCGAACCCGGGACCCTCTGACCGCTACTCTGATACCCGAACCACTACACCACCGTGGCTCCCGTGATGTTTTTCGTGCTTCAACGGCAAGTGTATTCGGAAACCGCCTCCAGGAACAATTGGGTTAGTTCAAAGCGAGTCAACATCCATTTGATAAAATTGCCAGGGAAACTTTTTTGGGCCACTCTTACCTGCGGTGTTGCGTGCACCTTCCTCCGAATGTAGGCTCATGGATGTGACTAACTATCAGTTGTGTGGGATCAAAAATATAAGGATTGCTTTACACTTTTTGGTATAAGATACATATAAAACATGCTGAGGAACTCCATTTTGAAATTAACTTCATGATTCAGCAACAATGGTTAGCACATTGGATAATATCAAAATTTAGGCTATATGCTGATGATTTGTTGGTAAGAATCTAGTAAATGCGGTTACATGTACTTCCTTTCTGCTTACTTTACAAATGAAGTAAAGGTATTTGGGCCTACTAGACTTAATTCATACCACCCACTATCTGGCCATCACTGTTCGTTCCTTCCCCTTTGTCGGTCGCACCCAGCATCATCACTGAAGACCCTACGAAAAGCCGGTGTCTCTGATTGAATTGTTGTCTATTAGGCCCCCAAAAATAAATGTTCTGTTTCTGGTTTCACGACCAGAAGAAAATTGATGCCATTGTTTATTTTTTACAAGACTTTTTTATTTCATAAAATGTATTGTATTTCTCTGTTGGATGTCTTTAAAGGTTTGAAGTTGACACTGCTATTGTCTGTCGGTCACCATTGTGGAAGTAGATAGAAATGAAAAAGCAATTCTACAGATGATTTTCAGCGACTCGCTTGTTGAAACTTATTTTGTTCACACCAGACGGCGCGGCGGGGGTCTAAGAAATCGCAAATTTGGTTCAAAATGAAGAATAAAAATCTCTTGATGCGCAGGGGTTAGAGCAGACGCGCGCGGTAACCAGAAACAGAACATTTATTTATTTGGCCTTACTTCATCCCATTTCTCTATCACCCGTCACCCAGGAGTTGGTATTTCGCATTCTCTTTGGAGCCTTCTCGAAATTCATCTCAAATATTTTCCGTAGGAGACACAATGAAGGTTTTGAATGCCTTTTTCTTTCCGAGTAGCCTACAACCAGGGTGTGGAGTGTGGAGGGTGTGGAGTCGCAGTTACCGGTAGTGAATTGGCGCGCGAGATTGCCACGGGAGAAATGTTACAAGCGCTAGGCAAGCAACATTTACCTTTATTTTAGCGATCTGCAGCCTCTGACACCTGAACCATGATTTGTTCCTCTCTGTCGGTTACTCCAGATCACCGGCAGGATTAGCGCCGAGATGATCGGTAGTGCGTGTCGTACATCGCGATCTTCCGCAATAGTGCGGTTTCGCAAATCTGACGAAACACGAAGTACGAAATACGAAATTCAACTTCATTTCCAGGACTTAATGTATTTCTGGAGATGGTTGATACCACATGTCCCTGCTGCCAGTGCGTCTGTTAGCATATCATGTCAGACCGAGAGAGTTATTGTGCGTCTTGAATTTTTAAATTTCGTACATTTTTGTATGTACACGAAGTGGAATGGAAGATAAATATCAAAGTTTTAATAACGTAACTCTGGGCCGTATGCACGGGTCGGACTTTAGCCTAAAGTATAGCTGAAGTTAGACTTTCTCTTTGCTTAAAGCATTGAGAAAAGTCGGACATTAATGAAAGTGTGGCTGAAGTCCGACCCGTGCATACGGCCCTCTAACGGTCTAACGACATACAAAAAATGTACGCTAAAAGACGCTCTTGCTCTTATTTGTGGTACAACCATCTCCTGAAATATTACATTACGTCACGGAAATGAAGTCCAGTTTCGTTTATCGTACATCGTGTTTCGTCAGATTTGCGAAACCTCACTATTGCTGCAGGTGAAAAACGCGTTGATTGGTTGAAAAACTATTGATTGCTGTTTTTTTACCAACCAGCGCATTGGAAACGACAGACGTTTCAGTACTCAATCCTGCCGGCGAGATCAGGAACTAATTTAACAACACCTGTCCTAAAAGTATTGTTCTCGGTGATTTAGCTTTAAAAAGTAAAAATAAGTAGGCCGATGTGTGAACTAGGCCTTCCGGTTTGTGAATCAATCGTCTTTCAAATTTGCATACTTTTGATGTCATTTGTACTACATTCCGTGAATAGAAGTGATTTGTAAGACATTGTAAACAGTAGTCAATATACAAAGCGCTATTTAAATCGGTTCAAAAATATTATGCCGCCATTACTAAATTGGAGGTGAGCCAATCATCTTCTCTGTAACAAAGGGAACGATCAAATGCACATGACATCAAGGGCCGATGTAAAACAAGGATTGGTACATAAACCTGGTGCGGCGTATTGATTAAGATCAACCACCGGAAGCGACGGAATTTTCAAAAGGTTTGACTTGAATGATGTGACACTTTATCCCACTCAAATCTTGCGAATAAATCTAAACAGCCCAAGGAAAAGTTATATATGCCGTCCGCATGTTGTTACCGTTTCAACAACGGTAAATTTAGGACATTTCCATTAAAAAAGGCCATGTTCCTAATGTGTAGGTGTTTTGTGCCCCAACGGCATAGAAGTCAAACGAACTGCGTCTAAGGGCTCGGTCTTTCTTAAATAAGACCTGTCGTCGGTATGATTCACACACAGTTGTGTTTCGAAGAATTGCCGTTCCTTAGCCACAAAAGAATGGAAATAGATACAAATATACTTTATCCTCGCCTCTAAGAGGTCAGTCACTAATGCCCAGGAGGTGACACTTACAAGGCAAGGCTAGGCATTGCTAGGTCATCGTGAGTAGGGCCTACACTATTCCAACAAACTTCTTCGTTCTGATTGGTCGAACAAAGAAAGAAGCTCCGGCGCCTATTATCGTATGGAACAAAGGCCTAGTCATGAGTACTCTGGACTGACCTGTTAGAGGCGAGGATAAAGTATTCTCTTAGGCCCACACCACCAGTCATCTTCGATAATCGAAGGCCGATCTGCTCACCACTGCGTTACATCGCACATCACCCTTCGAGAAATAGACCTGTCCGCGGCGTATCTTGGCACGATGCCAACTTTACCAGTCGACCAATCATATTGCACTTTATATAGGGTCTTCGGCTATCACTATTTGTACCACGATTCAAATTTTACAACACCGGTTCTGATTGGCCTCCTCTTCCAGAGGCAGCAGATTCGCCGCGGACCGGTCAATTTCTCGAAGGGTGATGTGCGATGTAACCCAGTGGTGAGCAGATCGGCCTTCGATTATCGAACATGACACCAGTTGACTGCGAGCAACACTCGTGATAAGGTTTCGCCATCAGTAGCAACGGCTGGCACGCACGTACGTAATGGCACGCCCACGTAACATTTTTTTGATATGAATACACATGTACGTTGTCCTCTTTTGGCAAAGGGAGAAGACTAATTTTGACATCATCTAATCCCGTCGCATTTTTTCTGAACGTCCTTTCTTATGTATGTGTAATGTCCAAACTGAAAAATCCGATAATCCGGACATGCAAGCAATTTCGGGGATATCAGAAGACCACCGTGCTACAAGCTGCCTGAATCCATGAGGCCTTTGACATTATGACACCGATTTCTTGTAGTGATTACAGTATAGAACATCACATCAGGTAGTGACAGATGTTCATTTGGAAAAAAATTCGCGCTTCATCAGCGCGCTATCTTTTTTGGTCCCTGTCCACGTTGACGACATTTGACCAGGGCAACAGATTTAGGGGAAGCTGTTGTTGTACATTTTCATATTGTTTGGACCCAGGCCCCTCTGAGAAAAGCAATAGAGACACCCCCAGTTGACTGTTTGGTCCACTGTGATCACTGTGCTTTATAGAAACAGAAAAAGAGTAAAGTTCTAAGAATTACAGCTTAATTACATTACGTTATCAAAAACAAAGAAATTGCCCAAAATGAAAAACAGGTACAATTTTCTTAAAGGAGAAGAATGTAAATGACATATTCAAAATGTAACATTTTTTGGGAAAGTGTTCCGACTACATGTATTACAGTCTTTTGTTTAAGCTTATTAGCTACATGTAATTAGTGCGTTCTAAGACGTGTCTCATTCAATTCCTTTTGACTGATAGACCCCGCAGGTGTCTTCATTTTCGTCATATAACTTGACTTTTATGGTATTCTGACATGTTTTATTTACAACGTCTGACCACGTTCCAAATATTCACAACGTCAGCTGGCCCTTAATGCCATTGGGGGTTTCTGCGGACCCTGAAGTGACGTCTGGTGACATTGGCATTCTCGTGTCGGGTCAAACGAGGTTCAGTTGATCGAAATCGTCTAAGATATCATTCAAAATGTGTCCTATGTATTTGTAGGGCCGGTCTTCAGGATTAACTATCCTATTTCCTGATACGTTGTTTCTCTGAATAAAGTTAAAGTTTGGGTTTATAGTCTGATGTCAACAACGCCAACGGTAGAGGTGTCATCTGACTTTACACTTTAACCCCAGTCTATCCTGAAACCTTTCAGTAGAACTCAGATGAGCTGTTCATTCAGCGCTACAATCCGAGCATTTCCGACCGGTATTTATTTATACACTTGGGTGGAGAGAGGCCGGTGAGGTAAAGAGACTTGCCCAAAGTCTCACGCCCAGTGGGATTCGAACCCGGGACCTTCTGACCGCTAGTCGGAGACCCGAAACACTACACCACCGACTGTGCGCGACACCATTGAAAAAGCCTCCATTCAAGTCTAAAATCATTTTCGATTTTCGTTGGACGATAAATCGTTCAAAGAGATCATATTGATAATAGGTAAATATAATACCATTGTGTTTTTGCCCAATTCATTATGCGAATCATAAACTATATGGCGTAAGGTTATGGGAAATGGCAAAGGGGATTAGAAGAAGAAAGAAGATATCGACCAACGAACCAAAGGAAAACAAGGAAGCCTTATTACTTCACACAACTGACGTGTCAACAATAAGTAAGAATAATGCCGATTTATATCTCTCCAACAATCGGATCACTGGTGCGGAAATCCGGTGGTCTGGCTGGATTGAAGATGGGTGGTGAAAAACCAATAAGGCCTATAAACGGGGAGACAAATTTCAATTTTTGGTTACTGGGTCAAAATAGTCTGGTTTTGAAGAAGTCGAGTGTTTGTTCGTAATGATTTTCAAATTCACTCCTTACTTTTGCGGATATGACGTATATACCGGTACTGTATTTTGTATCACGGAATTGGTAGTTCACTTAAGGTTACCTGAAAGGGTTTCATCCACTTCTGGTTTTCTGTTTAACACTGTAGAGCATTCATCAGGCAGCATGAAGTTGAAAACCGCATAAAAATTGGATCACCCATTTCCAAGTTATGGGAATTTTAAAATGATGACTACACACCCTAGCAACCATGTCAGGCAGCGGAGAACAGCGCATTTGATGTCACTGGATTTTTTAAACATATAAAAACATTAAAATAACTCATTAAACTTGGGCAGTTAGGTGCAGTTTTGTTCAGTCAGTCACACTGCAGTTACTTCCTTAATATGGATTATGAGGGCAATATTTGGATTTCTGGATAGCACATTTGACCTCATAAACCCACCACCTGGACAGCCATGGATACCAAGTTGTTTGGTTGTCATGTAGAAACAACATCTTAAATTTGGTAAAACACTGTAATTAATGTTCCAATCTTCATGCAACTTTCACTGAATTGTATTTTACTCGAACCACTTTTCAGAGAAAAAAAATCATGAAATGTCTTTCAGGTAACCTTTAATGCCCTCATCTGTGGAAAGCATTGCTTCAACTTCGTGGAAAATGACAGCGAAGGTCGTTGTATGCTATTTTTCAAATTCACGTAGCATCATCTACAATTAGG
>NMRB01001140.1:98625-109172 GCA_002633025.1 Notospermus geniculatus | reverse complement strand
TGTGTCATTTACATGCTTCCTCTCCAAGAAAATTGTACCTGTTTTTCGTGTTTGGTGAATTTCTTTGTTTACGATTATGTAATGTAATTAAGCTGTAATCCTTGGGACTTTCCTCATTTTCCGTGTCTATAAAGCACAGTGATCACATTGGACTATAAAAACAGTCAACTGGGGGTGTCTTTGTTGCTTTTCTCAGAGGGGCCTGGATTGAAGCAATATGAAAATTCACAATGATGGCTCGCCCTTAACGGGTTCGTTGGTAATTCAATACGATTCGGTCAAATCTCAAAACAAGTTATCCTTCTTCCATGCACAGTAAATGCAATCAGTTTGTGTGGGATGTTGAGTGCGCACACTACTGCAGAGGTAGTACAGAATGGTCCAGAAAAAGTTTCCCCAGTCAATTTTTCAAATGAGTGGACAAATGGAACTGGACGCTGACTACAATACTTCATGATGATAAAGTTAAAGTTTAAAAGTTAAACGGCAGAGGTGTCAAAGGACTTTACTTTAACCCCAGTCTATCCTGAAACCTTTCAGTAGAACTCTGATGAGCTGCTCATTCAGCGCCACAATCTGAGCACTTCCGACCGGTGTAACGTCATCAGTGTTCCCCGTATTTCTGTGTTTTTCTTATTGTTTCCCTCCTGACGGATTAAGCGGCAACTAACCCAACAATAACCATTCTACGTCTATTGTTGGGGAACAGTGAGGTACAGAAACACTGACAGATGTTACATTTATACACCTGGGTGGAGAGAGGCCAGTGAGGCAAAGAGACTTGCCCAAAGTCTCTCGCCACGGTGGGATTCGAACCCGGGACCCTCTGACCGCTACTCTGATACCCGAACCACTACACCACCGTGGCTCCCGTGATGTTTTTCGTGCTTCAACGGCAAGTGTATTCGGAAACCGCCCCCAGGAACAATTGGGTTAGTTCAAAGCGTGTCAACATCCATTTGATAAAATTGCCAGGGAAACTTTTTTGGGCCACTCTTACCTGCGGTGTTGCGTGCACCTTCCTCCGAATGTAGGCTCATGGATGTGACTAACTATCAGTTGTGTGGGATCAAAAATATAAGGATTGCTTTACACTTTTTGGTATAAGATACATATAAAACATGCAGAGGAACTCCATTTTGAAATTTACTTCATTGATTCAGCAACAATGGTTATCACATTGGATAATATCAAAATTTAGGCTATATGCTGATGATTTGTTAGTAAGAATCTAGTAAATGCGGTTACATGTACTTCCTTTCTGCTTACTTTACAAATGAAGTAAAGGTATTTGGGCCTACTAGACTTAATTCATACCACCCACTATCTGGCCATCACTGTTCGTTCCTTCCCCTTTGTCGATCGCACCCAGCATCATCACTGAAGACCTACGAAAAGCCGGTGTCTCAGATTGAATTGTTGTCTATTAGGCCCCCAAAATAAATGTTCTGTTTCTGGTTTCATGATCAGAAGAAAATTGATGCGGTTGTTTACATGTATATTTTTACAGGAGTTTGTTGGAGGTCTTTAAAGGTTTGAAGTTGACACTGCTATTGTCTATCGGTCACCATTGTGGAAGTAGATAGAAATGAAAAAGCAATTCTACAGATGATTTTCAGCGACTCGCTTGTTGAAACTTATTTTGTTCACACCAGATGGCGCGGGGGTTTAAGAAATCGCAAATTTGGTTGAAAATGAGGAATAAAAATCTCTTGATGCGCAGGGGTTAGAGCAGACGCGCGCGGTAACCAGAAACAGAACATTTATTTATTTGGCCTTACTTCATCCCATTTCTCTATCACCCGTCACCCAGGAGTTGGTATTTCGCATTCTCTATGGAGCCTTCTCGAAATTCATCTCAAATATTTTCCGTAGGAGACACAATGAAGGTTTTGAATACCTTTTTCTTTCCGAGTAGCCTACAACCAGGGTGTGGAGTGTGGAGGGTGTGGAGTCGCAGTTACCGGTAGTGAATTGGCGCGCGAGATTGCCACGGGAGAAATGTTACAAGCGCTAGGCAAGCAACATCTTACCTTTATTTTAGCGATCTGCGGCCTCTGACACCTGAACCATGATTTGTTCCTCTATGTCCAGCAACGCTACTCCAGATCACCGGCAGGATTAGCGCCGAGATGATCGGTAGTGCCTGTCGTACATCGCGATCTTCCGCAATAGTGCGGGTTTCGCAAATCTGACGAAACACGAAGCACGAAATACGAAATACGAAATTCAACTTCATTTCCAGGGCCCAGTTTCACAAAGAATCTTAAGTCTAAAGACTGACTTAAGTCATCATGTGACCAGGTTTCAGCAAATCAGATGACTTCATTTCAGACTTAAATTTTTTCTTAGACTTAAGATTCTTTGTGCAACCGGCCCCAGGACTTAATGTATTTCTGGAGATGGTTGATACCACAAGTGTCCCTGCTGCCAGTGCGTCTGTTAGCATATCATGTCAGACTGAGAGAGTTATGGCGCGTCTTGAATTTTTAAATTTCGTACATTTTTGTATGTACACGAAGTGGAATGGAAGATAAATTTCAAAGTTTTAATAACGTAACTCTGGGCCGTATGCACGGGTCGGACTTTACCCTAAAGTATAGCTGAAGTTAGACTTTCTCTTTGCTTAAAGCATTGGGAAAAGTCGGACATTAATGAAAGTGTGGCTGAAGTCCGACCCGTGCATACGGCCCTCTAACGGTCTAACGACATACATGTACGCTAAAAGACGCTCTTGCTCTTATTTGTGGTACAACCATCTCCTGAAATATTACAATGTAAAGCGTCATGGAAATGAAGTCCAGTTTCGTATATCGTACATCGTGTTTCGTCAGATTTGCGAAACCTCACTATTGCTGCAGGTGAAAAACGCGTTGATTGGTTGAAAAACTATTGATTGCTCTTTTTTTGACCAATCAGCGCATTGGAAACGACAGACGTTACCGATCTCAGTATTCAATCCTGCCGGCGAGATCAGGAACTAATTTAACAACACCTGTCCTAAAAGTATTGTTGTCGGTGATTTAGCTTTAAAAAGTAAAATTAAGTAGGCCGATGTGTGAACTAGGCCTTCCGGTTTGTGAATCAATCGTCTTTCAAATTTGCATACTTTTGATGTCATTGTACTACATTCCGTGAATAGAAGTGATTTGTAGGACATTGAAAACAGAAGTCAATATGCAATAAAGGGCTTCTTAAATCGGTTCAAAAATATCATGCCGCCATGACTAAATTGGAGCTGAGCCAATCATCTCCTCTGTAACAAAGGGAACGATCAAATGCACATGACATCAAGTCGCTGTAAAACAAGGATTGGTACATAAACCTGGCACGGCGTATTGATTAAGATCAACCACCGGAAGCGACGGAATTTTCAAAAGGTTTGACTTGAATGATGTGACACATTATCCCACTCAGATCTTGCGAATAAATCTAAACAGCCCAAGGAAAAGTTAAAATATATGCCGTCCGCATGTTGTTACCGTTTCAACAAACGGTAAATTCAGGACATTTCCATTAAAAATGCCATGTTCTTAATGTGTAGGTGTTTTGTGCCCCAACGGCATAGAAGTCAAACGAACTACGTCTAAGGGCTCGGTCTTTCTTAAATAAGACCTGTCGTCGGTATGATTCACACACAGTTGTGTTTCGAAGAATTGCCGTTCCTTAGCCACAAAAGAATGGAAATAGATACAAATATACTTTATCCTCCCCTCTAAGAGGTCAGTCACTAATGCCCAGGAGGTGACACTTACAAGGCAAGGCTAGGCATTGCCAGGTCATTGTGAGTACACTATTCCAACAAACTTCTTCGTTCTGATTGGTCGAACAAAGAAAGAAGCTCCGGCGCCTATTATCGTATGGAGCAAAGGCCTAGTCATGAGTACTCTGGACTGACCTGTTAGAGGCGAGGACAAAGTATTCTCTTAGGCCCACACGCCAGTCATCTTCGATAATCGAAGGCCGATCTGCTCACCACTGCGTTACATCGCACATCACCCTTCGAGAAATAGACCTGTCCGCGGCGTATCTTGGCACGATGCCAACTTCACCAGTCGACCAATCATATTGCACTTTATATAGGGTCTTCGGCTATCACTATTTGTACCACGATTCAAATTTTACAACACCGGTTCTGATTGGCCTCCTCTTCCAGAGGCAGCAGATTCGCCGCGGACCGGTCAATTTCTGGAAGGGTGATGTGCGATGTAACCCAGTGGTGAGCAGATCGGCCTTCGATGTATCGAAGATGACAGCAGTTGACTGCGAGCAACACTCGTGATAAGGTTTCGCCATCAGCAGTGCTTGAAGGGAGAGGCGCGCGATCGCGCTCGAGCACCATCACGCGCCTAAATTGCCGTCAAGGCGAGTGAAAAATGGCGCACGCCGAAAAAATCAAGACATCAAAATCCGTGCGCCTACCATTTTCTTCGTTCGATACTTAGATCTTCCGTCAATCATGTAAACAAGCTGATGTATTCTGCCCATTCCTCATAAATATGATCGAGAAACGCCACTAGCTTTGGACATCACAATGCGACTTCAGCATTTCAATCTGACAGACACCGTTACATTTCCAAGTCCATTTCTCCCAAACCCCTGCTTGCATTCTTCAATAATTTATTTGGCTCTCATCCAGGAAGATGCTCTTTCCAGTCATACCAAATTTGTTTGCCAATTTCTTTTCAGTAAACAGATATTTACTTAAAATGACTGAACTTACTTGCGACTGCTGGCCTTTCAGCCGCATGGTATGGACGATCTTTTTGGCGGGAAAATGCTATAACAAGAGGGCCATCGATCTGATGCTCAACTGCATTCAATAGTAATCATCAGCTGACAAGATGGTCTTATGCAAAACGAATACTTGTATTGGTATTGGTAATAAGCAAGAAGTCAATCTCCAGAATTCACGAATTTTCGACCCCAACCGGGGTATTGGGGTTTTTTTTACAAGGGATTAGCATTATGTAGGTGTATTGGAAGTGTTTAACCCATTCCAACGTGACCACGTTTGAAGTTTTATTAAATATTAACCCCTTGATCACTAAAGATATTTTTATCACTGTAATCAACTTATAGACAGTGAAATATTTACTCAGAATGGTTGTTTACAGTACACATACCTGTATTACTGTGATTTAACCCTTTGATCCCTGAACAAGAACAATGTTCTAGGCAGAATAATTCTGGTACAGATGCCGTAGCTGTGTCTGGTACAGGATAATGATCTGATTGGCATAAAAAATAGAGCACCTAGACCCATTTAGGTGAGCCTTTTTTCACTCGCCTTGCTATTTTTCCCTTCAAGCACTGCATCAGTAGCAACGGCTGGCACGCACGTACGTAATGGGACGCCCACGTTACATTTTTTTTTGATAGGATACACATGTACGTTGTCCTCTTTTGGCAAAGGGAGAAGACTAATTTTGACATCATCTAGTCCCGTCGCATTTTTTCTGAACGTCCTTTCTTATGTATGTGTAATGTCCAAACTGAAAAATCCGATAATGCGGACATGCAAGCAATTTCGGGGATATCAGAAGACCACCGTGGCTACAAGCCGCCTGAATCCATGAGGCCCTTGACATTATGACACCGGTTCCTTGTAGTGATTACAGTATAGAACATCACATCAGGTAGAGAGAGAGGTTCATTTGGAGAAAAAAATCGCGCTTCATCAGCGCGCTAATCTCGACTTTTTTTGGTCAGATCCCTGTCCACGTTGACGACATTTGACCAGGTCAACGGATTAAGGGGAAGCTGTTGTTGTACATTTTCATATTGCTTGGATCCAGGCTCCTCTGAGAAAAACAATAAAGATACCCCCAGTCGACTGTTTTTTATGGTCCAAAATCCACACGTGTCATGCCTGCCCTGTCTCGGAAAATCTGGCAGCATTCATGGAATTCACGTGCGGAGTACTCTATGTCTGTTGAAAATATTGCTATCAAAAGGGGTGGACTAAGCAGAATAACCTCGAACTTTATGATACGCATGGTGTTTGATCTTCAAAATGTAACATTTCTTGGGAAAGTGTTCCGACTACATGTAACCTTGGAGGAAAAAATTCCTCCAAGATGTACTATAGTCTTTTGTTTCAGCTTATTAGCTAATTAGTGCGTTCAAGACGCACCTCATTCAATTCCTTTTGACTGATAGATCCCGCAGGTGCCTGCATTTTCGTCATATATAACTTTACTTTTATGGTATTTTGACATGTTTTATTCACAAGGTCTGACCAAGTACCAAATATTCACAACGTCAGCTGGCCCTTAATGCCATTGGGGGTTTCTGCGGACCCTGAAGTGACGTCTGGTGACATTGGCATTCTCGTGTCGGGTCAAACGAGGTTCAGTTTATCGAACTCGTCTAAGATATCATTCAAAATGTGTCCTATGTATTTGTAGGGCCGGTCTTCAGGATTAACTATCCTATTTCCTATTTTTCGTTTTTGTGACCTGACCGTGCTTGCGATCCAGCTGATGCCGACGACTGTTCCGTCGTGGCGCAGTCAATCGCAGTGTGACCTGACATCCGCACGATCTTTTTGATCGGCAACTGATCCCGCAAGTGAGTCGCAACTGCAGTCATGTCACACCAGATCGGCGACTGATTTGTTCCACGCTGTCGTGCCTCAGACGCCAAGTGATCCGGAAGAGTCAGCGTGCGCCTGTTCTGTGCCATCGCAAGGTCGACCTGACATCCGCATACTCTGCTTGTGGTCAGGCTGAGCAACCCTGCAGTTATTCAACCCTTGTCTTTCAGCTGAATTAGTTTCTCCTTAATTGTCCAGCGGCCACCCATGGGGCTTGGTCGCTATTCTTTCCTTAATTGCTTGTTTGTCCTGTCTACACAGGTTATAGTTCTATCGGGTTTCAGCTCAGTCTTTTCTAGAGTTTCAGATTGTAAAGTTCCACTTGAAAAAGACCCCGGTTGGGGTCGAAAATTCGTGAATTCTGGAGATTGACTTCTTGTTTATTATTACTATTTCCTGATACGTTGCTTCTCTGAATAAAGTTAAAGTTATAGTTAGGGCTTATGGTCTGATATCAACAACGGTAGAGGTGTCATCCGACTTTACACTTTAACCCCAGTCTATCCTGAAACCTTTCAGTAGAACTCAGATGAGCTGTTCATTCAGCGCTACAATCCGAGCATTTCCGACCGGTACCCATTTATACACTTGGGTGGAGAGAGGCCGGTGAGGTAAAGAGACTTGCCCAAAGTCTCACGCCCAGTGGGATTCGAACCCGGGACCTTCTGACCGCTAGTCGGAGACCCGAAACACTACACCACCGACTGTGCGCGACACCATTGAAAAAGCCTCCATTCAAGTCTAAAATCATTTTCGATTTTCGTTGGACGATAAATCGTTCAAAGAGATCATATTGATAATAGGTAAATATAATACCATTGTGTTTTTGTCCAATTCATTATGCGAATCATAAACTATATGGCGTAAGGTTATGGGAAATGGCAAAGGGGATTAGAAGAAGAAAGAAGATATCGACCAACGAACCAAAGGAAAACAAGGAAGCCTTATTACTTCACACAACTGACGTGTCAACAATAAGTAAGAATAATGCCGATTCATATATCTCCAACAATCGGATCACTGGTGCGGAAATCCGGTGGTCTGGCTGGATTGAAGATGGGTGGTGAAAAACCAATAAGGCCTATAAACGGGGAGACAAATTTCAATTTTTGGTTACTGGGTCAAAATAGTCTGGTTTTGAAGAAGTTGAGTGTTTGTTCGTAATGATTTTCAAATTCATTCCTTACTTTTGCGGATATGACGTACCGGTGTATATATTTTGTTATCACGGAATTGGTAGTTCACTTAAGGTTACTTGAAAGGGTTTCATCCGCTTCTGGTTTTCTGCGTAATGCTGTAGAGCATTAATCAGGCAGCATGAAGTTGAAAACCGCATAAAAATTGGATCACCCATTTCCAAGTTATGGGAATTTTAAAATGATGACTACACACCCTAGCAACCATGTCAGGCAGCGGAGAACAGCACATTTGATGTCACTGGATTTTTTAAACATGTAAAAACATTAAAATAACTCATTAAACTTGGGCAGTTAGGTGCAGTTTTGTTCAGTCAGTCATACTGCAGTTACTTCCTTAATATGGATTATGAGGGCAATATTTCCATTTCTGGATAGCACATTTGACCTCATAAACCCACCACCTGGACAGCCATGGATACCAAGTTGTTTGGTTGTCATGTAGAAACAACATCTTAAATTTGGTAAAACACTGTAATTAATGTTCCAATCTTCATGCAACTTTCACTGAATTGTATTTTACTCGAACCACTTTTCAGAGAAAAAAAATCATGAAATGTCTTTCAGGTAACCTTTAATGCCCTCATCTGTGGAAAGCATTGCTTCAACTTCGTGGAAAATGACAGCGAAGGTCGTTGTATGCTATTTTTCAAATTCACGTAGCATCATCTACAATTAGGTTATTGGAAATAAAGTTGAACAAAAGGTCAATTTTCCTTCACGTGGGAGAATTTATCTAAGGCTTTGAAACACCTTCGCTTTAGATTCAAGTTTGCTAAAGCATCACCTGCAAACGGTACAAAATGTCAGGGTTTCGTTTCAAAGTGAGGTGAATTAAGAGAGGCGTTATGCACGCCATGGAGCGAGAGATTAAAACAAACAAATAGATATAATATTTGATGAACAGAATCACGGGAGTAACATTACTCTGTCTCGGGGGATGGGGTAAACCAAGATTCAGACTCCGCCACCGTTCTTTCTCAGGGGAAGAAATACATGATCGCGTTCCTCTGACTTGTTCAGCGATGGCAGGAATTTTTTTTGGCAAAATGTTGTCAGTGTCGGTTTTTGCAACTGCTGAATGCGTACGCTGTAGGCGTACCCTCCTACGACTGATTCAGTCTTCTCTCCACCCTGCTGTCCAAATCAAAATAATGCTGTTAACTCACAGTAGATCATCACGTGACCACTATTGGTTAAAACAGGTGTAACATCGGCCAGTGTTTCCATGTAAGTGTTTTCCCTAAGGCTGCAATCACATAGAGCTGCACGCTACACGGACACGCCGGTTAACAATGGCTTCACGGTCGCGAGCCCTTTGTGAAGCCATTGTTAACCGACGTATCCGTGTAGCTCTATGGGCCGTATGCACCAAACGAAGATTATCTTGAACTCAGGTTGAGCCACAACATTTCAATTGTTCAGGTTTGCCAGGGCATGATGTGACAATGGAAAAGTTGTGGCTTAACCCGAGTTTGAAATAATCTTCGTTTGGTGCATACGGCCCTATGTGATTGCAGCCTTATTGTTAGGGATACGCTGGCAGATAGATCGGTACGTTTCTTTGTGCGTTTCTAAGTATCCATTCACGCGAATTTCAGCGGTGCGATGCCGCAACCATTGTTTGTTTCCGCGCCGTTGGTCATGGACAAAGGATGCGGCATCGCACCGCTCGAAATTCGTGTGAATGGATTCTAAAGCTAAAAATAGATAGATGCGGTTCGTGCTCCGGTGCGGCAACGGTAGGGTATTTTTAATGTTGACTGATCCAATGCTGCTCGACTCATCATTCAGTCGGGTCAGTCGACTTTAAAAACACCCCTATACCGTTGCCGCACCGCAGCACGAACCGTAGCTTTAGCCTTTCTTAGCCATTCTTTCCTTTCACACTGGTACAGATAGACCCAGCGAGCTGGAAATAATTACGCATCAGATATGGCAATATTTTCACGACAAACCTAACAACCCTGCGTTCTTAAAAAGGGAGAACTCTTTTTTAGATGTCGGTGAAATAGGCCTTCTTTAGGCCGATCCTAACTAGACCAGCTAGAATATTTTTTCGCCTCGTACCATTTCTAACCCTAAACGATTTGCCGAAATAAAGAGCCAGCGCGTAGGTGTTGTATGGCCACGGAACTGGTCGCTAATGCAAAGAAGTTGGTCTTTAAATGTGAAAGGTAAAACAGTCTGGTTTTCCCCGGTAAACAAACATTTCCAAGACTAGGCCTGGCCTGGCTAAGTCACCAATCCCTTTATGTGCTTGTACTCGGCAACAAAAAGACAAGATAATCGACGGAAATGGAGATATGCTTGGTTTCAAACATTGTTATACTAGCATATAAAACCATCGACTGTTAAACGATCTCTTTGAGTGAGCCCCAGGGACCGCGTTCGTCGCCCATCACAATCGGGTTTTGTGATATCGCTCTATGAATTGAAGACGTTCGCATGAAATATGGAGTTTTGATCGCGCCTCCCTTGCTTTTGTGATTCACCTCACTGCTGTTTGAATGAATAGGCCTAGTTTGTGTACGTGATATCCGCCGACCCCTGCCCTTTCTTGATCATTGTACCTCAAAACGCACGAGCCTAAACCAGAACTTAGATTTGAAGTTCATAGATTTTACGTGATTGAAATGAAAGAAAGATCAACCAAAGAAGCTTACTGAGATATTGAGTGTTCAACTTAATAAAACGTAATGCAGCATGGCTAGGAACGGGGGGGGGGGGGTAGGCTTGTAAAAAAAAATGGC
>NMRB01001140.1:64899-94727 GCA_002633025.1 Notospermus geniculatus | reverse complement strand
CCTACTTCATTAGGTCGGCGTCCAGATTTTGATCGCGCGTCGGACGCCGATGGTCGTGCGTCGAAGTATAAACTAGGCTTTAAGCCTACTTCATTAGGTCGGCGTCCAGATTTTGATCGCGCGTCGGACGCCGATGGTCGTGCGTCGAAGTATAAACTAGGCTTTAGACGACTGGCAAAAGTCCACATGCGATCCGATCGAATCCGATTGTGGTTCAAAACTCTTGCGTGTAAACGCTACCCAATGCGGTCGAATGTGGATTTAAAATGGTCCCAAATCCACATTGGACCGCATTGGACCACATACGACCACATTCAAATCTCGTCTAAATGCAAATGAGACCCGATGAGGGTCGATCGGATCCAATCGGATCGAATCTGAATGTGGTTTTTTGGCTTGTCGTCTAAACGGCCCTATTGGCACCAGATAAGGTGCAGTTACTGTAGGCCTAAATAAGGAAATTGGTAAAATAATTGGTAATGTTTTGTGTTTACTTACATTGCTGCACTTTGACGGTTCTCTATCAGTCTGTTGACAAACGTATCTGAGCCGTCCTATCCTTTTCAAATTAAAAGGTTTAGTAATCTGCCAGGCACGCTACCCCAACTGATATCAGCCCGTCCCGCAACAACAACGATTTATGAATGAAATTCGATTTGTGAAAAAAATATTTTCATTGATTTATTGGGTCAATGGGGAGCCCCAATAATATAGAGCTTCCGGATCAAATTATTCAGAACTATCCCAATATACCGTGTTCTACTCACACGGTCTCTTTCAGAGCCGGCCCACGCGTAGTCTCAGACGTGATTCGTCTAAAACGCGTCATTCTATAAAATCCGTGAATGAAACGATTTGGTATTCTGTGGCATTGAAAAGACCGCTGTCTTGTCATGGTAAGTTTGCATAAAACCGCGCTTCCGTCGCCTGTTGTATGGGGTGAGATATGTTTTTGCTGTCTTTCTATGAAACCTCAACTCAAAGCATGAATGAATGATGAATGCATAGTAATACTGAATGACTTATTCGAAATAACTTTTGTAATATGGTTCTGTCTACGTACATGTATGACCGACCATTCGATGAACAGGGGAAGCCTTCTCTCGAACTGTTAGTAAACATGCTTTTTTGTCGTAACATGTCCGACCATGTAAAATGGCTACAAATGACGTACAAAGCCATTGGACGAACTAAGTAATGCAATTGTCTAATTCATTGTATTAGGAATTCAAAATAGACAAACTGCGCATGTCAGTGAACAGTAGGCAAGCGCACATTTGCGGCAAAACTCAATGCGGTAGGGGTGTTTTTAAAGTCGACTGACCCAACGCTGTTGACTCGTCATTCAGCCGGGTCAGTCGATTTTAAAAAACACCCCAACCCCATTGAGTTTTGCTGCAAGCGTACTGTGCGCTTGGCCTTCAGCACACGTAAGGTTGAGTTCACATACATGTAGAAGCACGGCTACAGATGGCGCAGCCATTAAATGACGTCGTTTTCGCGCTCCAACAATGTGTGCCAGTAAAGAAATGACCGAAGAGTCAGTGCATGCAGCGCACCTGTCGCCAAGCTACTTAACTACAATGTACATGTAGTAGTGTGACCTCTCGCCGGGCTTTTCGTACACACGGGTTTGACACGGGTCCGGAAAAACACGGGTATTTTCAACAGGTGTAACCGTAGCTAATATCTGAATGTGTTCTTCGTCGGAGCGTGTAAAAGAAAAAAAGCGAGTTTGTACATGTGGGTTGATCAGAGGGTAATTGATTTGGACCTAGCCAAAAGAGGTTACATCTGGAACGATGGACTACTGACAAGCACGCTGATGTGATTGTCTTGCACCATTGAACATAGTCGAATGGCGAAGTGGCACGTTGCATGCATAGCCAGCAGCAATATGTATGAGAAACGCCGAACAGGGCGAGTGGACCTCCTCTGAAGCCGTCACCACACCCAGAGACCACAGCATCCGTAGTTGCTTCCGTATATACCTGTCGACCTTTCAACCTAAACAATATCACAAAAACAAATTGGACCTAAACTGTTTTGCTAGGTTTGGAGCCTGGATGCCCCGCCACCAACATCAACCAATATTTCCCGCTCTAATTGGAATAAATGTAAAGATGATATGGTTGGAGAATGTCAGGAATGGTATAACTGCAGGTATGAAGACCTAATCATTGCCAAGTCAACTGGCGCAGTTAACTCGCGTAGTTAACTCGATGAAGAGGAGAACAATGATACTAGCCATTGTTCTTTTAACAGGTTAGTGATAAAACCCGGAATGAAACGAAACGAAATGAAATCATTGAAACCATCGAAATGGGACTCGCAAGGAATTTGAGAATTATGCGGCGAAAAAGTTCTCTGCCGCAAAATTACTGTGATGACTTTTTATCCATCCTGGCCATCTTCCGACCACTTTTGAAAAAAAACTCTTTCTTGCTTATGCGGCGAAAAGTTCTCTGTCGCAAAATTACTGTGACGACTTTTTATCCATCCTGGCCATCTCCCGACCACTTTTGAAAAAAATCTTTCTTGCTTAACCAAGGCCTAATTAAGTGTCATTATGTTGCAGATGTATGCCTCCGCCTTGAGATTGACGTTTTTTCGACATACCACACAAAATCAAATTGAGTTACACGTATTATTTTAAAATCAATGAGAATCATCATGTACGAAATTCCCTTCGGTGCTCCTCAAGTTACCGCCAGTTTTTGTCCTGCGTTTTCTTCACTCATTCGTTTGGTGCATAAAGCAAGCGTCAATAGGGAGGTTTAGAAATCAAACGGTAAACGTAAATTTTACGACAACGTTATTTTTCATACTACACATTAACCAGAATTCGTATTGCATTTTCGGTACGAAAATAACGTTGTCGTAAACGTTTACGTTTATCGTTTGATTTCTAAACCTCCCTAATGTCGGAGCAGGTTATACGTTAACCACTTGGTAGTATTACAATAAAACAATAAAACGAAAATAAATTGATGCAAATCATGCCCATTTCGACAACGGATTTCATTTCGTTTCGTTTCGTTCTGGGTTTTATCCCCAACCTTTTAATAATAATACTAAGTTATGCATAGTATTTTGTTTTGGACCACCTGTACAAGTTTACCACGAGAGAACGAAGAAAAATTGATTCATCCTTGAGTTATAACAGATGTACACTGTGTTTGGGTCTTCTCCGGCTGGCCAAACATCTCGTCCATCCTGGAGTAGTATAGAGGCATGTGGATGTCATCACGCGTGCCAATGCCTGGCTTTGGAATGTTAACAGCGTGCGAAACTTCGGGCTTCTGTGTCAAGCTACCGTGCGAGGCTACCGATTCTAGTAGCCCCGAGCAATCGTGATCGGTCCCGTTAACACAATGTGGAATCGTTTGATATCAGAAGATATATTTGTTTTGTCGAACTGTTTTAAGATGGGAGATAGAACTACCACAGGGTGACCTGTTGGAATAATGCCAATTTTGGAAGGCTAATAAGTTTTCTTCTGGACTAAAGGGCGGCGCACACGAGCGACTTTTTGAAGGAGACTACCCCGCCGACAGCCATAACGACCGGAATTTGTGGATTTTGTCGCCTAGTCTGCGGTAGATCATCCGACCAACCGACTAGTCGTGGGACAAGCCTCAGTGGTCAGTCGATCGATCGGCGTGATCTGAAATCCGGTCGGAAGAATAGTAGTCGCATCGTTTGCGGTCATTTGGTGCACTGGTCGATTTTACTGGTCGGCCCCGTGAGCGACCAAACGCACCAGGGGGACAAAAATTCAAAACCGGCGAATTTTTGGTCGCCAAGGCCGACGAACTTGGCGACCTGTCGGGCGACAAACAGACGATGACATTTTTGGCCGCAATCGGCCCCGACGTGTCGCCAGACTGGTCGTCGTCTTCAGTCTCTTCCGGACGTCGCATCGCGTTTGTGGACGGTTCACTGAAATGGTCGGGCAACTGGTCGGCCAGCGACCTCGGACCCGACGGTCGCTCGTGTGCGCCGCCCTTTAAGGGCTCCGCACACTAGCGATTTTTCGAGCGATTTTCTGGGCGATCGGCCTTGCAACCAGGCCAGCGACTGAACATTTTTACTTTTTGGCCGTCTCCTCTTTGCGGCAGATTGTTACGCGACTGAATTACACAATTTGGTCGCGCGGTAAGTCCCCGCAACCAAGCGACCGAAAGTTCAACATGTTCAACTTTTGGTCGCTTGGCACAGTCCACTGCTACCGCGACCGTCTCCAGCAAAATAGTCGCCCGTTTGCGGATCGTCCTAGGAAATTGTCGTGTGCGAAATAGCTCAGCGACCTCACAGGCGATTATCGCCTGCGACGTCGTAGTCGACAGTCGCGTCGCTGGTCTCCTCAATTTAGTGGCTAGTGTGCGGTGCCCTTTAGGAATATGTGCAGAGAAGGTGCAACAACACTCTTCGACTTCGATCCGTTGCACACTATTGGGCACCACTAAAATCGGAGTATACATGTAGTCAATTAATATAGTGCCCAACTTCCGCATTCCATTGTGTGGAAGTTGGATGTGACCGGACTTTACATGCATGTGTACGCTAAATTTTGACCTGGAACCAAGGCTTGCCCTGGAACATTATTTTCAATTTGTCATATGTTCTTTGGTACATTCACGCAGGGGAGCACATGGTCCATGGATCATTTCATTTTCTGTATTTTGACATTTTGAGATCCTGATCCAAGGAGCGTTTTCCTCAACTTATCTTCCTCATATCAGCATTCCATGATATTACATGAGTCGTTAACGCCATTTATCGATGTTTAATGGGTGTGAAAACCGCATTCTTTAAATATATTCGGTGCGGTGCACCACCTCGGTTATAAGTTGCGAGCTGATCGACCCAGGGTTGCACTAGGACGATATTGAGAAATATAAATCTATCTGGTATTTCCTTATCAATCGGCAGGTTTTTACACTGATGTCCATCAAGGATGTGGTGGTTGTTGATTATCACCATGTAAGCGGTCTAAAGCCCCGCCAGTCTGTATCATCCTCCCATCGCAGGGCTTTCGAGCCCTGCGATGGGAGCCCGGATGGGAGGATGCTCTGTATTGAATTTTACAGCATTTTCAAAGCATGGCGCACACCTGCGATTTTTGGGGCGATATTTTAGGAGACTGCCCTTCCGACTGCTGGAGCGACTGGAGATTTGCAGGATTTGTCGCCTAGTCTGCGGCAGATTGTTGCAGCCAGCGACCAGTCACTGTGGTCGCCCGATTAATCGTATCTCGTCTCACATCTGATCGTTTGAGTGGTCGTTACATTGTTTGCGGGAGATTGTTGTACTGGGCGATCTGAATGACCGGTTTCAGTGGCCAACTGAGACCAAAGATTTTCGATCGCATCAAGAGACTAAAAATTCAACATGTTTAATTTTCGGTCGCAAAGGCCGACTTGCAACTAGTCGACCGATACAAAAACAATGTAACTTTCGTCGTCCACAAACGATTCCGATGCGACGCCACAATAGTCGGCGAATTCAGTCGCTTCCGGAGGTCGTCGTTTGCGGATGGTTCACTGAAATGGTCGCAAGTGTGGTCGGCGAGTGAACTCGCACCCGATGGATGCCTGCGGCGTCGTGGTCGCCAGTCTCGTTGGTGGGCACATGATTTTGGTCTCAGGTGTGCGCCATGCTTAAGGAGAATGCAGGTACAGGTCTCATACCCTCGTGAAGGTCACAAAAATGCTTGCCTGATACGTACTTCAAATAAAGTTTTCAGCAAACGTTAAAGACTGCAGGCTGAGCTCTAATGTATTCAGATAGAGCATAGTACATTTTACAATACACACATTGAATACTGTGTGGCTTTAAATCCGAGGTTACAGTTTTATCCATTGATATTGATTTATAAATGGTCCGTGTGGGCGTGTGTGAAACAAAATTTATATACAAGTTTCAATAAACGAATTACGTGCTGAAAGTGTGGACGTTGTCCTCGTCAGGCGCGCGGCTGATATCTCTGTTCTCCTTTCACCAGTTCTGTAACACAGATCTGAGTCAAGGCCGTCATCTTGTCGGTTTTTTGCGGATATTCCAGGGAGTTTCAATAAATTGTACGTATGTGCAAAACATTCGTCAGTTTTGGATGTTTTACTTTTGACTAAGGGTGTACGGTAATCCGTGAATTTTCGAGCGATACCGTGACTGCCGCTAGCTGAACAGGGGCCATGTTCCCCAAGCCTTCGTTAGGTTAACGATGTCGTTACGCTATGCATTTTTTTACCAGTTTTAACGACATCGTTAACCTAACGATTGCTTCGGGAACATGAGCCCTGGTCTATGTTCAAGCACCACGTATAGCTGCAGGCCAGCCTTCCACATCATCTGTGACAAGAATAGCCTACAAGTCCCCTAGAATCTAAGTCGGGTTATATACTATTGAACGAGGGAGTAGCACATATGGCTAGAGAAACCATGACAACCTTACAATACGAACTATTGTTAGTAGGACTTGCAGTTTTACGACTACAGTTCCTTTTACACCTGGTCCTCTATGTTAAGAAACCTATAATTCTATAAACGCCACCACGCATTATACAAACGCCATTCGAAATGAGTGAGATGCAGTGCTGCCACCAAGTGCTAACTTGAGAAACCCCCAATGTTCATTTCTCAAGTCTCGATTTCGATTTCAATTTTTTGCCGTCCGATTTCGGAAGCCCTGACAGCTTCCGGATTCTGACTTGGGGAGTCTGAAATCGGAAAAGTGGTGCGAGTCCAAAATCGGAAACGTTTCTTTTAGGGGTAGTCTGTAGTTTCCGGAAAGCTGGAAACCTGGAAAGTATGTTGGAAAGCTGGAAAGTGTGTGGGGAATCCCAAAGGTTCAGTATAAAATCTAGAATCTAGAATATCCGATGGAACGATCCTGGTGGTGTTCGAAGTTTGTTATTGTCATGTCTCCTAAACGACACGAATACGCGCTTTTGATTGAGAAAAATGCAAAAAAAATATTCCAAACATGTCGAAGTTTGTATGGATGTTCCTCCATGGAACGTCGTGTAAATAAATTGTACATGCACTCATTTTAGGCCCCCTTTAGGACCACGAATCGGCTTCGAGTCGACTCCTGCCGTCTAGCGTAAACTTAAGATAGTAGTTTTGGTTTCATCTGAAAGGCGAACAAACAAAATTGTAGGTGGACCGCAGGAAGACACTTTCGCGTATTGTTAGTGCCAAGCTAGGATGATTTATTTGTTCAGATCATACTGCTGTGATGTAAGAATGTGAGACATTCCGTTTTATGGGGTAAGATTTTTTCTACAATTTAGCACTTTCTGGTACTTTCCAACTTTCCAGGTTTCCAGCTTTCCGGAAACTACAGACTACCTTTTAAAGGGCATTTCCCGCACTGATATGACAATGACATGAAAGAAGTTGGCCGTGAAGGTGTGCACGCAGTCGTTTTGTTAGCTCAGAAGAGCACGGAGATATTGTGGTGTGGTCAGGTTACCCGACATGGATCTGCCATTAAACAATCATTTTATGCATAGTTAGTTGGTAATTTGAGCAGCAAATGGCAATAGATGGACAGGACATGTGATTGTATTTTACATCTGGCTCATAAGAGAACTAAATTAATACACAGACAAACAAATTTATTTATAGAAGTAAGGGCAAACACTTTTGAGACCATGCCAAACAGGAAATCATGGCAAGGATTGGTGGGATTTCATTGTCCGCCATATTTTTTCCATTTCGCGGCACAGTAGAAGCTAAATCATTCTACTTTGTGTTATCTAAGTCTTTATTCGTAAGGCCACGATTTTTTATTCTTTGGTTACGGGCCGGCCGAGAAAAAATAAATAAAATTCACTTTCTTTTATTGCCGCCGAATTCCCCGATGTGCAAATGAGGTTTTATGAGGAAAAAACAAGCAAATGAAGGCGTCTTCTTCCCGCCGACCAGGATTTCAGCAGTCAAGACAGCTAAAACATACACAACCAAACATTAACAAAGAACAGAATTAGAAAAAGGAAGTTAGTATAAATGGTTAGAGTAAATGTAGGAAGAAGAGAAAGCAGAAAAGAGGCATTATAAAGATTTTTTTTTATCTCCTCCGATTTGCCTAACTTGTGATTCTAAAGCTGAAAATGATAAAAAAATCCCCTGAACCGAATTTAAAAAACAAAATTGTATTCCGCCCTCCGTACCTAGGCTCAAAATCTTTGTGCCCATAAACCAAAGAATATAATAACTGTGGTCTAAAGGAAATCTGCCACACTGGTGACCCATATTTTTAAGCTTCTTTTTGTAGCCTGCTGTCTGAAGCACCAAATGGCTTCATTCCGCTACACGAAGCATTATGGCAACTTAACTTACTCTTTATTCTTTATCATTCTTCAATAAAAGCGGCCAACAATGACGACAAATATATCTAAGTCTCTTGTGACACTGTCGAAAGTCTCAAAATGGTTTTCCTATTGTGATCAAACCGTGCCAATATGACAAGAAGAATGCTGTATTCCATTTCCTTCCATGTTCAGGTTGAACCAACTTTTTCTATTTGTTTGTGGATGGCACCTGAACATGCAGCCGAATCGAATCAAGGGTAGCCTCGACGCGAGGGCAGCATCTCCAGGGCCGAATAGATTCCACACGTCGACGATTTCTTCATTACCTCAGGGGTCCGGACAACTGATATTTATTCCAGGTAATAGAGGAATAAGCATTGTTACCCCCATTCTTCAAATACTATGGAAATCATACACTTAGGAAACAACAGTGCTGGGTTTAATAATGGATGACATTTCGCAAAATACTTTGAGACGTGTGCATGGATAGACAACCTTTAAACAAAGTTAAGATGCATTGTTTATCTACATTCTGCAGAATTCAACCTTATTTCTGATTTTCCTTGGCTTGCGTACTTTTGTATCTGTATCCATAAAGCGGGGAATCCACCTGTGATTTTCAAGCTGATTTTGCTTTGCGACTTGCTTTGCAACTGGGCACTCAATCGCCGTAGTGGACTAGCTAGACGTCATTTCCACCAATGGCGAAGATGTGGTCAAATTACGTCGGCAATCGGTCAGCGACCGGTATCAGTTTCTTGCGGTCGTATTCAATCGCAGGTAGCAGGTTGCAAAGCAAGTCGCAGAGCAGAAAATTAGCAGCGGATTCCTAGCTTACAGCATGGCGCACACCTGCGACCAAAATCATGCGACCACCGATGAGACTGGCGACTACGACGTCGCAGCAAACCACCGCATGCGAGGTGGCTCGCCGACCACACTTGCGACCATTTCAGTGAACCATCCGCAAACAACTGACGACCTCAGAAAGCGACCGAAGTCGCCGATTATTGTGGCGTTCCATCGGAATTGTTTGCGGGCGAAGGTTTCGTCGTTTTTGTATCGGTCGACCAGTCGTAAAATAAGTCGGCCTTTGCGACCAAAAATTAAACATATTGGGTCTCCTGATGCGATCGAAATTCTCTGGTCTCCGTTGGGCATTAAAACCGGTCATTTAAGCATGACGCATGGCGCAGGGCGAAAATTCAATACATAGCTAATCTGATGAATTCGCAGTATGAAAAATAACGTTGTCGTAAAGTTAACGTTGATCGTTTGATTTCTTAAACGCCCTATTTCCTGGTCTAAACGTCGATTAACTTTTTGACCATTTGTTGTGATCAGAGTTCCTGAAAACACCAGCCGGGATCCATCAGGAACACAATACGTGTATAATACAACGGTCAGATTTCAATTTATATACGATTAAGTTTCTCGGTGACTTGATTCGGGTGACTGTTCGTTTCATCACATCTGGGAATACGAGACGAAAAAAACCCCTGCTTTGGACATTCGAATGACTTCATCGATTTTGCAGGGCGTGATGGGGGAACGCAAGTTCGTACGTGCTCGTAATTGGACACGATCTGATTTGGCAGACATGTGCACGACGACGTTCTGTAAGCATCCTATCGACCCTCTAAATGCTTAGTTCCCACTATCACGTATCACCCCACGATTGAAATCGTGGTCTTAATCGTGGAGATCCTATCAGATCTTGAGGTCAGTCGTGGCAATCGTATTGATCGTAGAAAAGTTTTGGACGCTTCAAAAATATCTCTACTGCACAACATGTAATATATTCGACAGTTTACGCCTGGGTCTTACGAAACAATTAAGGGCAAGCCGACGAAACCATTAAGGGCAAGCCGACGTTGTGAATTTTTGGAGTATTGGAAATAAAAGCAATGTCTTTCACCTTAGAAACCCGATTTCTATTTCATATTGGAAATAAAACATGTCAAAATGTGTCATTTACCTGCTTCTTCTCTGAGAAAATTGTACCTGTTTTTCATGTTTGGTGAATTTCTTTGTTTTTGATTACGTATTAAATGTAATTAAGCTGTAATTCTTGGAACTTTGCTCATTTTCTGTTTCTATGAAGCACAGTGATCACATTGGACCATAAGGCAGTGTCTTTATTGCTTTTCTCAGAGAGGCATGGATCCAAGCAATATGAAAATGTACAACAACAGCTTCCCCTTAAAGGGGAACTGACCACTTTGCCAGCTAAACTGGGCTACCTACACCTCAAAGTGCCTTATGATATCACTTCAGGACTCACAACAGTTTGATTCGAAAATCTCCACCCATTTCCGAAATAAACACCAAAATGTAATTTTCGAATTCAAATTTCCCGCTCAATTAGTGATGTCATTCAGAGAACCATTACAATATAGTGACAATTGCAAAATGTGCTATATCTGTATCTAAGACAGCTGGACAGAATATATTTCTAATGTCAACCACGTTGCCGTGATTGAGAATCAATAAGTCAGCCATGTGGGGATCTTTACACCTGAAATTCAGGTGAAAATTCTAAAATAATTGAAAATACCATATTTAGCAATTTCGATATCTTGGTCAATCTCGACAGTTTGTTGAATAATAATATCCTTCCTGAGAAGGTTAGTGTTTACTTGACTTTTCCTCCTAAATCAACACTTTGAGCCAGAAAGTGCACTTGACAGGATTTAGAGATTTTAAAGATTTAGTACAGTTTACAATGGATGACTATAGAAATGGTTCTAGGAATGACATCACTAATTGAGCGGGAAATTTGAATTCTGAGAAATACATTTTTGTGTGTAGTTTAAAAATGAGCTGAGATTTTTCCACCAAATTTTTGCCAGCCATAGAGTGGTGTTAAACCCATTTGGTACAGCAAAAATAGACGTTATATTTGAAGGGGTCAGTTCCTCTTTAAAGCCTCACTGTATTGAATTTGACGATATTTTCAAAGTGTTAGGAGAATGCAGGTAGAGGTCTCATAGCCTCTTGAAGGTCCCAAAAATACTTGCCTGATACGTACTTCAAAGAATCAAACCCTAGTTTTCAGCACACATTGAAAAAACTGAAGGCAGAGCTCTAATGTATTCAGATAGAGCATAGTACATTTTATACTACACTAACGTCGGAGGACGTAAGCACTTTCTGAATTCAATACAGTGAGGCTGTAAGTTGCAAACAGGTAATCATCTTAGAACCGATGGGCATCACTCTGTGTGGTCATTTCGTCACGCAGATAACCAATTCTCGTCGGCAGCAAAAAGACACCAGCGGCCTTGAAAAGTGACGTACCCGTTGAACTTTTGAGCGTCAGTAAGTGTCTACATTAGGGCGCTTTATCAGGCTTTTATGTTCCACGTAATTGGTAAGATTAACCTTGAAACAATGATTTAGTGTCACTGCATGATATATGGAAACGAGTTGGTATAAATGCCTGTTCAAATGATACGTGCGTTGCAATAAGTTATTGGTAGATGAAATTAACGGACTTGTTAAGCAAGCGTTTTTTGACGCCGGATAGAGCGAAATATTGCACATGGTACATGTAGTTTGCAGTGGCTGGAGTTGGGGGCTGGCGCTTGCAGCGATGGCAGTCGTACACTTATTGCTGATAGTGAGTTTTTGCAACCACCCGTTTAGGTCAACGACTATGTTTATCTGTAGTTGTTCGGGTACAGTATTTATAGATATGGGAGCCCGATGGTGTAGTGGTTCGGGCCTCCGACTAGCGGTCAGAGGGTCCCGGGTTCGAATCCCACTGGCGTGACACTTTGGACATTTTGGGCCGTATTCTAGAAGCTTCCTTAAGTGTAAGGTCGACCTTTAACTATTGTTTGCAGGGTAGAATACAAAAGATTAAGGTCGACCTTACACTTAAGGAAGCTTCTAGAATACGGCCCTAAGTCTCTTTGCCTCACTGGCCTCTCTCCATCCAGGTGTATAAATGGGTACCGGTCGGAAATGCTCGATTGTAGCTCTGAATGAGCAGCTCATCTGAGTTCTACTGAACGGTTTCAGGACAGACTGGGGTTAAAGTGTAAAGTCGGCTGAGAACCTCTACCGTAGTTGATATCAGACTATAAACCCGAACTTTAACTTTGTATGATGTTGCCAAACATCACCTTGTTTTTCAGAGACAATTTCTCGTTAAATACATGCAATTCACAGATTAAAACTTCCCTACGGATTTCACAGTTCGCCGCATCCGAGAAAATCAGGACATCCACGTCTCCCTGGCTCCCTACACTGTACAATAAGGACGAGAGGTAGAGTATTTGGGTGGACCTTGATGGTTCAGGATGGGTTTACCGCAGCGGGGGTGGTGAACTCTGTAGAGGATGGACCATAAAACCTCGCCCCTGACCGTTATACATTTTCCAGGAGTACATCGCTGAATCATCAGCCAGCTGTTCTCAGGGTTTGATACTTCAGGAGATAACTTTGAAAAGTGGGACGTTTTTTTTTAATAACCCGATACATGCAATGTACTGCATGTAGGCCTACATTACATTTGATAATTCAGACCGTTTTATTCAATGGTTGTAACAGTATCAGGCCTTTGGCACTCTAATTGGGTCTGAAGACTATAAGTGTCTGCTGAATCTAATTGACTGTATGTATGTCAACATCTGATTTTATTGATTCAATTAGATGATTGTCTATTAAAGCCTCACAGTATTGAATTTTACGGTATTTTCAAAGTGTTAGGAGACTGCAGGTAGAGGTCTCATAGCCTCGTGAAGGTGCCCAAAATGCTTGCCTGATACGTATTTCAAAAAATCAATGCTTTGTTATCAACATGGAATCGAAAAAAAAAACAGCAGGCAGAGCTCTAATGTATCCACATAGAACATAGTACATTTTACACTACACTAACGTCGGAGGACGTAAGCACTTTCTGAATTCAATACAGTGCGGCTTTAAATACTAAATAGTCTGTAATGTCCGGACTAAAATGCTGCAATTGACAGTACACATGAAAGAAATACTGCTGACCTGTACAACGTGAAAAATATCCAAAAATGCTCTTTAGCGAGACTCAGTAAAATACAACTCTGTTGTACAGTACAACACATGATCCACTGCCAGTCAACTTCAGTGTTGAGGCCTTGATGGACCATTTTGCAGTTTTCAAAAGCAGCCTTTTTCATTTAATTGAGTCGATTCATGTGTAACAGTAGGTATGACCGTAAAGGACCATTAGTCAGTCCTTTTGTATCATATGATCAACTAGTCGGAATTCAACAAAATTTGCACTAAACATGCATAAAATAAAGGCCTTGCCTATCATATGGAAGAGTCAGAATGCAAATCTGTTGAGGTTTAAAGGGATACTGTCCACATTATAAAATGCTAAATTTGTAAGTTGAACCTTCATGTTTGATTCCTTTATGGTATGATCCTGTCCTTTTCACCCAATGAGCCAAAGAACATAGTGATTCTTTCCGGCAATTAATGAGAACCCCACGAACGATGAGAGCGCAGGGTCATCAGTGTACATTTGAATAGGCTAACGTACATTTGCACATGGAACACTAATTGTGCTGAAAATAGCTCTGTTATCCTCAGAAACGGAATTCAAGGCATCAAGTTGACAGATTCATGTACCCCACTACCATAAAAAAAAGTTGAAGCTCCTGCCTATTACGTAAAGCAAAAATTCAGGCAGTGAGAGACCTCTGGTGGCAACACATGAAGTGTATCCCTCAGTTACTTCATTGTTCGCAATTAAACCTTTATGTTTGATTCCTTTATGGTAAAATACAAAAGACGCCCAGGTAACACAGTTGTTACTTAGCGATGGTTTTTTTTCAGTTTCTGTCCGTTACGCGCACCACCCACAAAAAGCGCGCAACCGAGGTCTTTACGTTTGATCTGTACTGTAGTGCGGCTTGCAACTCTAGCATAGCGTACAAGAACGTACACGGTCTGGTAAAATATCGAGACAGTAATAAAATGGTCTATTAGAAGAACCAATAGTTTTTTCCAGACTTTCAGAAGACCCATTTACTTTAATTAACTTGGATGACATGATATATCATAATAACGCCCTACGATTAGATGTTGTAGATGATAACATGAAATATAAGTGGGTTTAAAAAACGATTTTTGATATAAGAGACAACTAAAAAGCCGTCTTATCTCAGAAGATGGCAAGCTGAAGTTTCGCATAAGAATTTTTCATTCATTTAGCGAATATCATTTTTCTATTTCCGCTGTTGTCTGCTGATTTTTCACTCGCGTCAGATGCCAACGCTGATGTCAGGTCGAGCTTGCGACGGCACAGAACAGGCGTCGACTGACTTCCGGATCACTTTGCGTCTGAGCCACGACCGCGTGGAACAAATCAGTCACCGATATGGCGTGCGAGACTGCAGTTATTACGTCTCTGACACCTGCGACGATCGGCATCAGTCGCCGATCAAGAAGGTCACTAATCGCAGATTCAATTTCTGTGTCCTCCCGACAGGCGTGATCCCAAACTCCTGCGCAGAGGTCACACGGTTTCACCTTAGTGACTCTGCCTTCAAACGTCAGTGCATCGTACTTCTTTACGCGTAGGAATGACGTCATTCACGATGGCTGCCTCCAGGGAAGCATGTGGTTATGTTTACTCACAAAATCACGTGGTCAAATTCGACGAAGCTGATTGGCTCGTCGATTTGGTTGCTTCTAAATTGGAAACTATTTCTGCCGGATATCGACACTAAAGCACAGCCAAACGTGTAATCCGCCGCAAAATAGTGCAACACAAAATAATGAACAAAGTAACGAAATCATGGTAGTTTTGCTGTTTTGATGCATTACTAACTTTGGTGGTAAGAATATGATTTTTAAAGTGCAAAAATTACCTGCAGGTCGGTTTTTTATTCACTCTGCTCATTGCGAGCAGAGAGTGATGAGGGCGTATGAAGCCAGAGGTACAAGTGGAGGAAACCGAAAACACGGAACGCCGTACCGCTGGGCTAGCGAGTTTGGCGTGATCCATTCGCAGTCGACCTAACTCGAGTTACCTGTACGATTCCCTGCGCGCAGATGCCGCCTGTTGCACGATGAGCGCACACAATTTCACTTTTGCCACCTGACCGTGATTTCTTTACTTGATGCCGACTGTTCCGCCGCAGCGCAGGCAATCGTATCGCGACCTGACATCAGCAGTAATGTTGTTCATGGGAACAGGACCATTGCTCATCCTGGACAACCACTCCTCTCGCACCACACATATGTATGCGCTCAACCGAAAAGCTCAATCGTCATAAACCATTTATTTTATTCAGCCGAACATGAGAAAAAAATAAACGGATTTTCATTATGCATAGTTTCTTGTTGCTTAAAACTTGAAAATAATCTCAGCCTAAGCTTTCTTGGGAAATGTCATCCAATTTCGTTATTCCGCGCGGCCGACTGCCCATGGAGACATTTAGAAGAGTCTCCTAGAGATTTTGTGACGATAAGGCTGACTGTGTATTTCATAAAGCGATTGCAAGTGACATGCGTCTACGAACGAGTGCCTGTTCATTCCGATAAATGGGTCTGCGACTCGAAAATCCGAAACTTGCGTCTCCAAAATAATTAATTGATAGAAGTATGTATGACATAATGATTGATTTCGAATACTGCAAGTCTACAGTATTGCCTGGCTTGTCTGGTGATATCCAACATAGAGCACAAAAAACGACACACAAAATGATAGTAAGCATTAGTCGTCTCCGAATCTTGCAAATTTTCGACCCTAACCGGGGTCTTCCTCAGGCACATTCTAGTTGAGATCCCAGAAGTGAATGAGCTGGATCCCAATTATACATATAGATCTGAGGTAAGGAAACCCTGTGCAAACAGGGAGCCGTCTTGTGAAGCAGACATTTCCAAAATTTCAGAGGAACGACAGAAACCGGGCCGGAGAGAATCAACATACGGTTTTCTGTAAGTAGTTTTAAATGACTGCTGTAAACCGTTTGGTACACCCTGTAGATCGGCCAAATCAACATCAGAATGAAGGCAGGTTCACTTGGGTCGCACGACGGCGTCGTCCGACAGCGCTTGCGACGACGGTCGCTGATGGCGAAGCGATCCGCCTCTCGATCGAAGAGCAACGCAGAGCGTGGCGTATGCCCCCGACTGGTATGTTGTTCCAGTGAGCGTGGCCCAGATGGTACACTTGGGGGAAGCGGTGGTGCTGGGGCCTGTTTCAAGGCATATAAAAGAGTCGTCATGGTAATGCATGAATGTCAAGTGCCAGCCTCCCCTGATTTTCAGTAAAAAAAGTTCAATTCGGCCTGCCTACTAGGTGCCAGGAAATCGCGTTTCCGGTGTCCTTTTACCAAAAAAAGTTTCCGGGGGAGACCCCCCGCCTGGGCTTCGCGCCTTCGGCGCTCAGGGAATGGGCTTTGCCCACTCCACGCCCCGGCAACTCTTGGATCCGCCACTGCACCAACAGCGTCAGGTAAAATGACCCTGCAGTGATGCCGCTAAGAAATACCTGAAGCAATTCAAAATTGTACGGTTGGTTTTTTTAAACATCAAAGGATAACTGCAAATGTCACGATGGAAACACTGAATGCGACAATTCCTCGCAATAAAAGTGATAACGTTTTTATAATGCTTTCTCAAACAGCAATGAAATATTCTTAAACGCGTTCTTCAACAGCAATAATGTAAAGTTCATGGCCCGTATAATGCAACGAAATTGTGCTGCAACAGGATACGGATAAACAAGGAAAAACCTAGAAAAATATTATAGACGTGTTTGGTCTGGTGAGGCATTAGTGAGGTTTCGCAAATCTGACGAAATACGAAGTACGGAATACGAAATTCAACTTCACTTCCAGGACCTAATGTATTTCTGGAGATGGTTGGTACCACAAATGTCCCTTTTGCCAGTACGTCTTTTAGCATATCATGTAAGACCGAGAGAGTTACGGTGCATCTTGAATTTTTTAATTTTTACTTCGTACATGTAGCTACTTACATGTAGTCGAAACGAAAGATAAATTTGAAAGTTTAATATACACCGTAACCCCATCTGTCTAACGTCATACGCTGAAAGACGCTCTTGCAGCAGGCGATATTTGTGGTACCAATTAACCATCCCCTGAAAAACATTTTACGTCATGATGACGTAAAATGTCCAATTTCGTATTTCGTACTTCGAGTTTCGTCAGACTTGCGAAACCTCACTATTGCCGAGCATAAGCGTCAAGATGGTTCTCACTAACGAGACCGAATTCACGGACCATCGCGAGACAAGTCACTTTATTTTCTCAAACTTGGAAGCATTCTTGGCAATTTGCCAGTAACATGCGGAGAAAACTTAAATGCATTTCATCAGTGTGGATGGAATAACGTCCCCTGGAAAATGTGACCCGTGACAGCAAAATGAGTCGGAATGCGCCGGAAAGAACACCCAAGATGACACCAGACACCTTTAATTGTACATGTATCTCCTTTATATGTGACTCCTTGCATAACATAACTGTTTGAATTNTAAGATGACACCAGAGAACAATTACCGAAGTGGACAAAGTCAAATTTCACAATTGGCAGAAAATCCTGAAGTCAACAAACTGTTGATCACATGCCGGGGTCACATGACCTGTTTGCCTGCTCGTCAAGTGACCTTATCCACGGATGGCGGCTCTGTGAGCAGAACGCTTCGCTGAATGTCAAATGTTTACCTCTTAATGAAGGCAGTTACGCCAATCGGGATGCTGAAAAACTCTGTTTCGTCAAAATGACGAACTGAGGTTCGTTTTCCATTTAGTATCGCCACACTGAGTATCTAATTCGTCGAAATGACAAATCCACGGTTCGTCATTGACGAACCCTTGTTGTATCTCAAACGGTCTCTAACAACATGAACAAGGTTCGTCCAAATGACGAACCGTCGATTTGTCATTTCGACGAATTAGATACTCAGTTTGGTGATAAATGGAAAACGAACCCAAGTTCGTTATTTTGACGAAGCAAAGTTTATCAAGTTTCAAACACAGTGGATTAACAAATTCGGGAGTTTCTCATGTGCATGAGCACTAGTTTGGTTCCCGAACCCACCGCTAGGGCCAAAAGGGTTCGGTATCGGCCTCGTTTGACCTTGACCTCACACACAGAATTCTGTGTGTCTGACGTCACAGAGGATAGACTGGTTCGCGATCCCAACATAGCTCACCGTATGTTGGAACCAGGAACCAGTCTATCCTCTGTGACGTCAGACAAACATAATGCTGTGTGTGAGGTCAAGGTCAAACGAGGCCGATACCGAACCCTTTTGGCCCTAGCGGTGGGTTCGGGAACCAAACTACATTTCATCATGNAAAGGGTTAATGGTATTCTCTGTCTTTTTTCCATCAGAACCTCTCCAGGGAAATATCATTTGAAGTGCCTCCCAACCAGTGAATGACACTGCAATTGATAATGCAATGAGCAAGACTGTTCCGTGATATTCGACGGATGTGTCAAGTATTTGGCTCAAACAATTAGGTTACCCATTCCCCTAACGTCCTCGAGGCACCATTAGAATCTGCTGATGGCAGTGTGAGTAACTAATGACGATTACATAAACCAACATAAACATGATGCAGCACCGTTTCGTCTCCAGGGGACGCCAGAACCATTTGGGATGATGGAAGCCTTGCCTTATTTGGCATGGCGTCCCTCAAGCAGCTTCGATTCATCAGACCTTTTCTTGCAATCGATGATAGCAGAAGAATTAAGACTGGTACCCGGTCCTAACAATTTTACGTCGGACTTTCCATATGTTAGGACCGGTCCTGCCTATCGCGTTCGTGAAGCTGATTGGCCAGTGCTGGAGCAGGTGATAAGTATATGAATATGTATTATGTTGATACCTTTCTATTTTTAACACCTTCGTGATTGGTGGATTTCCTGGGTCAAATGGAGCTCGCCTTCTATCTGCATTTCGATATGCCTACGTCAGTCGTATCGAGAATTGAATCAATTTACATATAATATAGGCTACATAAAATTTCTGAGTGACGTCACTGGCAAAATTCCTCCAAAAATGGCAGCCAATACTGGTCCTACCAAACAAGCCACGACAGCAGAACGCAGGTTGGTAGGACCAGGTATTAGTCTAAAGAATTAAAACAAACTCTCGCCAAGACGCGAACGTTGCCGAGACCTTTTTGATTGCCCAATCAATATGCAGTATTCAAGGTCAGGTGCGCGACAGTGTGGGCAGTGTCCTGTCACGGACCGTTGCGCTATCGCGTGAGTAAAATCCATGATGTTTGATGTCGGGAGGAAATTCGGATCACACGTTTCAAGTCATATGCGGTGAGAAATAGTAACCCCGCCCCCGACTGCTCCGCCCTTGTTGGTAAAGTGAGAACGATTAGGGTAATAACAGTTCAGCAATAGTGGGCGTCTTGCTTCATTTAGTCCACCATTTACACATTCAACTGAGCCCAGCTCGTTACCGCCTTCGGAGTAGCGACATAAATGTACCCCTAGGTGTGCAATGATGGAATAGACATGCCTGCGACAGCCTTATACAGTTTACGTCTAAATTGAATGGTAGAATCAAGGGATATAACAGAGAGAGGAGCATGCAAAATGAAGAATGCTAGGAACGTTGTACTATACCAATGTTTAACATGCATCATTCATTAGATGGAACACCGAACGCATGGTACATGTAGACGAATTGCCTTGAACTCTTTGAGCGCAAGTTCGCTGAATATGTTGGTTTTTTCCCCCGAAAGGTAGGTCAATATCATCGTAACATACAGGACTCAGAAAATGTATCAATTTAGGCTGCTGTTACCTGGATACTACTAACTTTTCATTTTCTATTCAAAATCAAAATCATATAAAGGCCTATAATGTGAACAGTTCATGGAGAATGCAACAGAGTCGTTTTGACGGCAGTAAGACCACAATAATGCGATCCGATCGAATCGGAATGCGGCTCTAATTTTTCCCGTCTAAATGCAAACCAATCCGGCCCTATGTGGACCAATCCGGATTCCGAAGTGCACCATCGAAAGAGGTGATCCATTTCTTATACCTACAAATCCGGAACGGTCTGCATTAGGATCGAAATTGCCCGTGTAAAAGCAAACGAGACCTGAATGCGGATAATTTTACCTGGGCGCATGCGCATTGGTGTACACTTTTGGTAATTGGGTAGCTTAGCATTTTAAAACATTCGACATTTGCCGCGAAATTTGATGCAGCTTAAATCTGGTTTAAGTTAGCTTCAAAAGAAAAGATGTTGCGTTATTTTAGATTACATTTGTATTTTTTTATCAGAATTTGAGAAAATAGCAATGAGACGAATTCCTGCTACGCAATAACCGTATAATACCAGCGAAATTTTCTACCTCCATCGGTCCAGCAAGTATGGAGAGTTCCGCACGCTCAGCTTGAAGGCGGTATGATAGAATCTAATTCCCCCACCCTCCATGTCCCCTGCATTGTTTGTCACAGGATTAAGGGTCGTGGTCACACTATAGGGTGGGCCAGAGAAAGTGTCCCTCGAACAATAGGGAAATAATAGAAATGCTATTGTTCGAGGGACACTTTCTCTGGCCCACCCTGTAGAGTCCTGTTCAATGGTGCCGCTTAATCCGTAAATGTANGTAAATGTATTGTTGGGGGGGGGGGGGCTTAGATTCTTTTACACCGGAATGCGTCGTGTAAACGCGCTTGGGTCGATCGGATTGGATCAGATCGGAATGTGGCTTTTTGCTCTGCCGTCTAAACGGCCCTAACGTTCATCCTTTCGGCTACGGATGATTCGTGCCAAATAACAAATGACGAGTGAAAAAATGAGCTCCTATGTAACAACTGCTTTATCGTTTTGTACCCGCCTCGGATCTTGCGCACTCGTGCCATCTGGTGAAGACTACAATGTAGATGTTACTCTCAGATTACATTTTAGAGCATTTTAGTTTAAATCCTCGCCGAAATCCCAATCAGAAGTCACCCACAAAGACAGTAGGCCTACAGGTGAAGAAGTCCTGTATGTTTTCAATGATCGATGTAAAATCCGCATCATGTAGCGCCACCTCCACGAAATACGAAATGTTAAAACAAGAAATCGAACATGCACTAAGTGAACTTGCGCTCAGGTGATACTAAAAAAGACGATAATCGCTGTGAAATTGGCCGCGATACACTGTCAAAAGTAAGATGGCAATGCTGAACCATCTACCAGTGTTGAGAAAACCACCTGACATGTATTGTGAAGTCGACCCCTAAACAAACAACGAAACTACAGACAGAAAGAGTTCGAAGGTTTTTCTATCTCCTAAGCAAGGTTCATTGGCACACAGATTTTGTCCGACTCAGGTCCGTATACAAAATCGATCAAATGGACTTTTGCGTTGTCGTATCCGGAAAATTAGGGGCAAACGGACTGAAAACGGACCGGATCCGTGTGCCAATGAACCCTGCTTAACAGCTGACTTCTGGAAATGTCACTACACATGTAGCCCCACTAAATATTGCGTAAAATCAACGCAAGATCTTCGCAACTTAGGGTAGGGACACACCTGACGCGATTCGCATGCGATAGGGCAACGCATGCGTCAAAACCTTTGTTTGCGTGCAGTGCGGCGGAAAATAACAAAGGCGTTGTCGCATGCGTCAACGAATCGCGTTAGGTGTGTCCCTAGCCTTATACAGTATTCCCTGCAATAAGTGGCCGCGGCGGCAAAACCGAATTCACGCGAGATAATTGATTCTACATGTTGGATAGTCAATGTGGAATTCAAAAGCCTCGGGTTGAATATGCCTGATTTTGAGTTGGTGTCGTAATGGACATATCAGACGTGCGTCACAGTAAAGAGACCGTACTTCATTTACAACGAATGAAAAATGAACAAAATTACAGCCATTCATGAAGGAAGTAGGCCTAGGCCTAGAAATCCGACAAAAGCCATTTTGCCACCAGACGTCATGTTTCATTTATTCGTGGTTTCGACATTACGTATAGGTATTCCAACCCAATATGTATAATCAATGATCTCGCATGAATTCGGTTCCCGCCGCAGTATTTCGCTTGAAATAAAAGCATTATGAAAAGTGGGTAAACTTACCTTATAGATATTTTGTAAAAAACTTCCAAATGATAAACCGCGAGTTTCCTTAAACTACTTGTGTCGTAGGGTGCAGACGTCAAGACAAGATCATCAAGCGTCCAATGCAGCGTACACGAATCCGACTCCTCACAACAAATGAATTATCAATAGGAACGGCAACTGGCCCACAAAACTTAACGTACACTGTAACCTGCTGGTCGTAATTGTAAACTAGCTCTGCGTGGTTGTAGGATTCTCATATATACACCACTAGACACGATAACGACGCGCCAAATTGATATCATCCACTGGATTGGTTGGAGTTGATGACGTCATCACCAGCGCAGGCTTCTTCCCACACTTCCACTTATTCCCGCGATCGGTCATCTCGTCTTGTGGGTTATTTTTAAGTGGGCCTGATATTTATTCTAGGTCACAGCGTGATTAGGTCTATTTTAAGTCCATAATTGACTCATTCATGAATTAGCTGTAGTAATTGTCGTATGATAGTCACAGTATATCGTCACAAGTCTATAACTGTGGTAGGGCCTACATATGATTATGACGGTCACATAGTCAAAGTACGATTGTCATAAGTCTATAACTGGCAAGTATCCAATTAATGAGCAAGTTGAAAAAATCAATCTACATATGAGCGCCAAATAAGGCATATCAAGAACTTTTCATTCAAATGTCCCATTCGGCAACAGAGCTATAAATAGCGTCCTGGAGCTTTTTATAGAATCGAGACGTCACACACAAAAACGCAAAAACCGCCGTCTTTTCCTGATCAACCAACGCACCATTTCCATGAAGACTGTGGGTTCCGCCGAAGACAAACAGGGTGGCCAAAACTGTAGCAACCAATCGACGTCATCTTCGTATGTACTTCGGCAATTTCCGACGGGCTCCGTACATATCTCGACTGTATTATGGGCGCCATCTTGCGCAGTGATACAGCGGTGAATTCTACCGCACTGCGTCGGAAGTGAGAAGCTTGACCGACTAACATCCAAATTGCATCCGCATGCTGAATAGTCCCTTGAATTTTGCTTGTAATTCAACATACTTCGTGTACATAGCTGATGAATATATTTATTCCATCATTAAACAGGCGTTAAACCGGTGTTTATAGCAGGTTTTTCGGTGTTATTGGTGATCTATTTTATAACGACATCGTGGCGTTTTCCGGCCATCTTGTTTGTCACATGACCAGATGAGATCACATGACCACTGAAAATAAGTAGTCTCTGCAGTATGGCGGCCATGATACATCAGAGTCAATGACCATTTTACCAAATGTCCCGAAATGCTATAATTCACGTCAGCAAAGTGTTTAGTACCACTTGAAACATCAACAAACTCTCAAAGTGTACACCTATTCGGTTGGAACTTCATACCGAGGGACGTCACCATGGTCGCAGTGTCAACGTAGTGTCAGCCCACGGATATATAAGCCCGCCGCACACGAGAGAATTCAGCTTATGGCCTATACACACGATACAATTTTTCATCCAATTTTCTGAATATGCTCAATAAAGGCCTACATGCACGTTTATACATTGAAGCCCCAATATGCCCGGAATCTGAATTTCCCAAAAATTGGATGAAAAAGTGAATCGTGTGTATAGGCCATTAGACAAATTTCAGTCCTGATCGATTCCATAAGCAGAATTCCCTCGTGTGCGGGCGATTTTAGGCAAGAATTTTGTCATTTCTGACCAAAACGCGAATATCAGTTCGTAGGACGCTGCCGTTTTTGCAGTCATGTGACGAGTCCTGTGACGATCGCTGCTCATGCGCTCATGCGCTCGAGGCGTTAGAGTAACTACTGTACATTCTGTAATGCAAGGTTTAAACCAAAATTGGAAAAGCTTGCGTTAACTACTTCTAGTTAACTGAACTTTTTCCATAACAATCTGTTATAGTTTAGTTAACCTGTAATTAACAGCAAGTTAACTAAACATTTTGGACGGTGGTCAAATCTCCCAGCCAGTTTAGTTAACTAAACTTTACTGTAACTTTTCCTGTTGACTATAACATTTAACCTCACCCATTGTCACGGTGTAACGTTTTATAGTATTCCCCATATCTCAGTGTTTCCATATTATTTATTTTTTTTAATTTATTATAAATTCGTTGGTAACTTCTTCATTAAAGCCTCACTGTATTGAATTCAGAAAGTGCTTGCATCCTCCGACGTTAGTGTAGTGTAAAATGTACGGTGGCCTATCTGAATACATTAGAGCTCTGCCTGCAGTTTTTTCGATGTTTGCTGGAAACGTAGGGCTTGATTCTTTGAAGTACGTATCAAGCAAGTATTTTGGGGACCTTCACGAGGCTATGAGACCTCTATCTGCACTCTCGTAACACTTTGAAAATATCGTAAAATTCAATACAGTGAGGCTTTAAAACATACATATAGATAAAACATCCCTTAAAACATTTTACATATAGATATCACAGAATTGATCAAACATACATCTAAAAACATTTGGCATTGGATATCACAGATAAAATTTACAAAGAAAAACCCACCGGGAGAAGACGGTAGACTGAAGCCTTTAAAATTGTCCCTCCCAAAGAGTCTGGGTAGCTCCACACTGCCACTACCGCAGACCACTATGACAACAGTCTACGTTGGTCTGCAATCGTGGCAGCGACAGAGGCTAACCAGACTATACATACTCCTAAAATCAACTTCTAAAAGCTTAACCTTATAAAATGCATACAATTTGTTCTTAAAGGTGCTCTAGTTCGAATTGTAAACACTACGGTGTGCCACCTATTGTCAACTTCTGGTACTAACAAATCAGATAAAATCGAATTAAATCTCGCCTTTCACAACTTTTTGTTTGTTTTTGAGCGTACAATCATAAATATATTTCACTTACAAGAATATTTATCAAGATAGATATAAAAATAGATAACATTAATGTTTTGGTATACACGGTGCTGCCACCTGTGGAAAAATAACTATTATAATCAACCATGTAAATAAACAAACCGTAGTGTTAACAATTCGAACTAGAGCACCTTTAAAACAAGATAAAGACTGTGTCACTCTTATGTCATGGGGAAGATCATTCCAGCATTATTGTTTGTACTCACCTATTAAGCGGCGAAAAGGTTACCTGTCGCAAAGTTACTGTGATGACGTTTTATCCATCCAGGCCGTCTTCCGACCACATTTGAAGAAAAAAATCTTTCTTGCTTAAAGATAATGTATCACGGTTATTTTCGCGGGCCACGAAAATCATTGTTTATTTACATTTTGTTTGTTTATGTCCAATGTTTTATTGTCTTATGAGTAATTTGTTGGTGGCATGGCCCTCTAAAAATTCTTATGATACCAAAAGTATTCAAATAGGTGGGTTGGTATGTTCCAAAAGTCCAAAATAACATACACGTAATGTAAACATCCATGTTTACAAAACATTGAATGTAAACAATGAAGTCGTGATATATTATCTTTAAGATCCTAAGCTGGACAATACCATCCTCCCACATCTGCTTACGAAAAAGTGATGACCTGATATTTTCATAAAGCTCCATCTGATGATACAGAGTACACTGACTAGAAACTGACTCGTATCGAAGTAGAAAATTCTTTAATCCGGGGAACTCAAGATCGTACATAATCTTGTTATTTATTTCATTCATCCTCCAATCCGCTTCTTAGGCTGAAAGCTTTCATGAAACAGATGTGAAAGGAAAGAATGTCCCCAGGAAAGATTGTCCTGGGAACAAAAGATGCTGTTATTACATTCTCATCTCTGGCGGTTGTTTTCTATAGCCTTGCACCTTAATACGTCATACAACAATAGATGCAGAAACATTTTTCCAGGAGGATATTCTTTACTGCTACACCGGCATGTCTAATGGAAGCGTGACACTGCTTCAGTATATCATGAAGAAACAAAAAAGGCAAATCGGCATTTCATTGAAATGCCAGCGGTCCATATGACGTCATGTTTGTTTTTAAGCTTACGGCGACATGAATTGACATTTGTGAGTACAAAATTATAAAAATCACACTCAGGTATGGGTCATTGAACCATCTTTTTTTGGAAGATGTGGATTTTGCCTGGTGGTTAAGGCGTGCTGCCCCTGAGTGCTGGCGATTGATGCCTTGGTCCGTAGGTTCGAGTCCGGTAGGAAGCAATGGGCCGAATTTATAAAACATAGCAAAAGCTTACAAGCCAAAGCCCCAAGGCCAAGCTTTTGCTTGTCAAGGAGAAGCACAAGCCAAAGAATTTGCTTACAAACATATTCATAATCAATTGCTTAACCTAATGACCTTTTCTTATAAAGCCAAGCAAGATTTTCTATCTGATGAAGCTAATGCTCGCAAGACAAAGGTTCTGCTAATTCTTATAGGGAGTTGCTTGTTCTATGAAGCAAAAGCGAAATTTTATAAATACATCTTCAAGAAAAAGCCCAGAAAAAGCAAATGCTAGTTTTTATGAATTTGGCCCATGTCTTTCACCTTAGAAGCCTGTTATTATTTTATGCCCAGGTGTTAATGAACACTATAAACATGATAATAAACACCTTTTGTATAATGACAAAAACAGACTCAAAAAGCTGCGTCTTCAAACAATGTTGGCAAAAGCCCGGCTGCTGAAAGATTGTTGCGGAAGAGAGGAATTCACCTTTCCACTCGATAACGTTAAACATTGAAATAGAATTCACCCTGGCCTGTTGTAGTGGAGGAGGGACCATATCAAATGCGTCGAAGGTCTGAAGTGTACGATGGCTGGTAAAGGACATCAATATATATATTTTAAAAGTCGGGATTGCGACTTTTAAAATCTCGGGATCCCGACTTTCAAAATCTCGGGATCCCGACTTTTAAAATCTCGACTTTTAAACCCGCCAATGTATTGGACATTCCTTAGAAGAATAATCCCTCGAAAATCTGTCAATGATTTATTTTCACGCATAAAAGTTCTGAATATATCATTTTCCACTACATTTTATTGCCATTGCCAGTGCCAATGCTAATGCCAATGCCAGGTTTTGAACCAACCCGAAGACCGAAGTACGAGTTGACTCGAGTTACGAGTTGACTCGGTTACGAGTTGACCCAGGTACGAGTCGACCTGGTTACGAGTTGACCTGCTACTGTGGAAATGCCTTGCTTTCATTAAATGTCGGGATCCCGAGATTTTAAAAGTCGGGATCCCGAGTTTAAAAAAAATATATATTGATGTCGTTTACCAGCCACCGTAGAAATGTAATAACTCTCGGCTGCCAATATTTAAAAAACTTCATAGAGTCGACAGAATGTCAGATTGAGAAAGATAAATGCTGGATGAGTCAACTCTGTTGGGATGACGAACAACATCGCCATTGTAAGGACAGCCCGGTAGAAGGGACAGAGTACCCTTTTTTACAGGACATCCCCCACCGACTTTTTAAGTTTGATTATTAGCCTTCGTTGACGATATCCAATCTTTTTATTCGTCGGTCTAAATGATGTTATCGTAATTGCTTTGAAGTGTCGGCATGGACATCAGCTCGTGTTCCTGGGGAATACGTTGTCCATCCTTTGAAAAGTAAACATCATTTTTTGCTCACATTCTGGACGGGTTATTCTAATGCCGGAATAATCAGCAAGTCCCTCGCGAATGGCAGATTCCATGGCTTGTTATAGTACAGGGTAGAATTTGTATTCACGCGCGGACGATGGGAATTCTGATGATATTTTTTGTATACTATTAGAAAAAAGCCTCTACCATGTGGAAGCCACAAAGACATGATGAAAGCCTCAGCTTCCCTCTCGAAAACAGATCAAAACTTTGATGCTGGATGACAATCCATATGATGGGCGAAGCAAGCTTCTTCATCAAGTGCTTTCATATTCTTAAGACTTCTTTTTTACCCGCACGCCCGGCAGGGCGGCCATAGTACGTCGCTATTCCCAACCATCCATTTCTGACCCCACGTATACAAGCCTACCGAAAATGGCATTTGTGTCCATTTTCACCCCGAGGCCCATCAGGGTCTTCGGGGTATTGTCATCACGCTGGCGTCTGTCTGTCTGGTGTCGTCGTCGTCCGTCGTCGGCGTCACGCAAAAATGACGTGAACGCTCTAACTTGAGAATGCTTCGGAATTTTCGTCTCAAATTTTGTATGGTGATACCTCATGACATGACGCTTCTCGCTATTGAAAATCGGCCGGATCTGATTCCTACTTTGGCCACCAGGGGGCACATAGTGAAAACACAAAATTTGCGATTACTCCTAAACTGGTCATCGAAACTTCATGAAATTTTTATGGTGGGTGTATCCAGTCAGGGTACACAACATATCAGACGGGTTTTTGATTAGACCTACATTTCAAGGTCGCAGAGGTCAAAAGCTGAAATCTGATTGGTCAACGACGTGAACGCTCTAACTTGAGAATGCTTTGGAATTTTCGTCTCACATTTTGTATGTTGATACCTCATGACATGACGCTTCTCGCTATTGAAAATCGACCGGATCTGATTCCTACTTTGGCCACCAGGGGGCACATAGTGAAATGACAAAATTTGCGATTAGACCAGTCCTACATTAGACCTACATTTCAAGGTGACAGAGGCCGAGGGGTTATGCCCGCAACAGCGTGGCTATTTTTGGAACAGTCTGGGAAATAGTGATTTTCTTGTAGGTTACCGAGCTTAATACGATCAAGACAACTGCCTACGTCCAATTTTACTGAATGGGATGATTCCCGTAAAAAAGGGCGAATTCGTCTACAAAAGTACATCTCTCGACTTGCAACCGATTTCGCAGTTAACGTTGTCGCCACTGAAATGACACCCGAATTACCAATTTTAGGGCAAAACGAGCGACAAGGCGTTCATGATAAGCCGAAACGAATAGAATTAGCGTCTAGCAGGAGGTTGGAAGATGGCACAGAGATTGGCGTCCGGCGTTCAATCGAGTCATTGAGGTCCATTGGTGATAAAGACAGTGAGCAACAGGAAGAGCTGGTATCAATCCCATGATGCATAGATCCGAGCAAACGATAGAGGCGTTTATGTTTATAAACATTTGGTGCGGGACAACTCACGTGACACGCTCAACTGATTGGTCTTGGTTAATTTTTCCTGCAAATGAAATTTTGTTTTTGGGTTCGAGGACCAGCAAGAGGACATTGATTCTCAGGGGCGGATACGCGGGGGGGCTGGGGTTTGGACCCTGTGACGAGTGGCACAATAAGGCCAATTGGTTCCCTGGTCGTGGCACAGAAAAACGGCGGAAGTGCTGGGTTGAGTAAAGAGATTAATATGATTATTTTCATCAAAATTAAAACTCACGAATTGAAACACAATTTTTAAAACAATTGAACGAACTAATAATAACAGGAACACAGTTTAAAACTAAAGTCCAATGAACTTAAAAACGAATGTCAATTAACTTAAAACGAATGTCAATTATGGCAACTTAAAGTCGTAGAAGGTC
>NMRB01001140.1:26585-38845 GCA_002633025.1 Notospermus geniculatus | reverse complement strand
AAGCTACGTACACATGCATCCGTTTTTCCGACAACGACAATGCGGCAACGACAATACGGAAACGGCAAAAAAATCGATCGTAGGAAAATGAATTGATCCGTACACATGAATGCGGGACGGTTATACGACTATCCGGTAATGCGATACGATTATCCGTTTATTTTTGGAATCGGTTCAGGAGCGATTTTTTGCCGTTGTCGGACGAAAGTCATGCGTTTATATTACATCAGTACACGTGGCAAGTACACATATGGCAATGTCGTCGTCGTCCATCATGTCGCATTTGCTGGTAAGATTCGTCCGCTTTTATACTTATAGCCGTAGTCATGTGTACACCCAAAACGCATTGCCGTTGACGTTGTCGTCGCCGCATTGTCGTTGCCGCATTTTCGTTGTCGGAAAAACGGATGCATGTGTACGTAGCTTTAAGCTCACGGGTGAGCTAAAAATACTTCTAGCTTGAGTCAATGAGGCTGAATCGGTTAATGTCGTCCTGGGTACACCTCATTATTACCCTGGGTATTCTGGGTAATCCTTTTTGTTACCCAGGACGATCCTGGGTATAAATGAGGTACCTTAACACTACCCAGTTTGAAATCCGCGCCATTTTCCACCTGCGCTCGAGGTACGGTACTACATTTACGAGTATCTTATTCTAGCCCAACACGAATTTATACACGTGCATTTTGACGTGGTGATTGTCAGCAGCTGTCAGAATGGCAACTCGCGTTAAAGACTGCGATTACAGGCGTATTTGCAACCTATTCCATCCTATAGGGATGGAATTTTCATTTCAAAAGGAAGAGAGCTGAAGAAAAATCTTGTGGATGTCGATAATGGTAGACACAAGTTGAAAGCAGGTGTCAAAGTTGATGCAAAACTGAAGTGGCTTGCACGCGACACCATGATGTGCACTGGGAGGGGCAACCTCGGGCGCTGCAGATGGAAAATGGCGCGAATTTTAAACCTGGGTAATGTTAGGGTACCTTATTTGTACCCAGGACGATCCTGGGTAACAAAAGGATTACCCAGGATTACCCTGGGTAATAATGAGGTGTACCCAGGACGACATTAACCGATTCAGCGGCAATGAGCTGTTCACACGTTACCGCTGGCGTAAATGCATGGCGTTAGCACATTACGCCCAACGCCATACGCCTACGCGTGCCCGTGTGAACGAGGCCTTTCATAAGCCATCTCAGTGTGAAGCTGTAGTAAAAGCATTTAAGTCTTTATGATCACCAGCCAACACCACTAAATAGGGGCTTCATGTTGACGGGGTTCATGAAACAGGGTCGGTTTGCCATGAAAAAATGGGCCGTACTTTAGAACGTTCCTTAACATTAAAGATAATGTATCACGGGTATCTTCGCGGGCCACGAAAATCATTGTTTATTTACATTCTGTTTGTTTGTGTCCAGTCTTTCTTTGTCTTATGAGTAATTTGGCGATTGCATGCCTCTCCAGAATTCTTTTGGCACAAAATAATTCAATTTGGTGAGTTGGCATGTCCGAAAAGTCCAAAATAACATAACAACATAATGTAATTTCCATGTTTTCAAACATTCAACGTACATGTACAATGAAGCTATTTATAGAATTTCCCGCGATTCTGCCCTGGACGTGCTTGACCAGTGGCGCCAGCTGGTTGAAGCTAAATGGTACTCATAGTAGCCTAATAGCCGGTTCCCTCTAGAGTCCCTTTAAGGTCTACCTTAAATCTATTGTTCTCGATGGTTTTGCAATAGACTTAAGGTCGGAACGTATTAAGAGCTTTAACATGTTTAAGTCTGCGATTACACAGAGAAAGCTACAGACGGTATACAAACACGCCGTTAACAATGGCTTCATCGTCTCGAAACCTTTGTGCGATAAATACGAGAGTGGGCTGAAAAGTTCATAGGCGACTAAGGAGTTATACCACAGCAATGAAACTTGGGACTAGTTTTCAAAGTACACTCATGGCCAAAAGTAAATGGACGGCAGTTTATCTTGAATATCTCCAAACCAATGGGGCGAAGAAAATTGAATCCGACATATGTAGTGGTATATTTTTCTGGCTATCTAATGGTATCAGCGTCGAAAAAATCCGCGGAAAACCGTATTGGATAGAAGGCATTTTGTAAAGGCATGTTTTTTGCTACTTTTTTATTTGCATGATTTCATTCAAAATTTTTATATCACTGTGTTCTACTCATCGAGGCCTTTCATAAAATATCCTGAAATTTCAAATATTCCGTGTAGAAATGTGATTTTGGGGCACTTTTATCCAAATATTTTTGGCCACGCGTGCAACACTTATGAACTTTTCAGCCCATCCTCGTACATGGACGTGTTCATGTACAAAAATGTATAAAAGCCTCACATTATTATAGAGTACTAACACCGTGTTTTCCTTCCGCCACCATGTCGTCTCCACGACGGAAAATTCATTGCTTATCAATGTTTATGTCCTGTATATTTTTTGTGGAATAATAAGAAATGGGTGACTCTAATCGAATAACACAAGATAGGTAGATCCGTATCGCCTATTGTTGAAAACAATGATTTCGATGTCGAGATCTGATGTAGGACGCATGTCTGACACTGAATGAAATGTTCATATCAAAATTGAATGCGACTGCCGGGAGAAAATCAGAACTCCATTGGCCATGTGATGTATTTCAGTATACAGAATTGTTGACATTTTCCTCGTTTAGTTGGGCTTATTCCGCAGTACCCTCTTTATAATCCGCTGTATGTCAAGATGTTTTCATCCATAATACATTCAAACACCCATGCTCCCTGTGGTTTTGAAGCGGCCACAGACAAACAGATGAACAAGATAAGTATATCTGTATTCAAATACTGATGCGAGGAAAGAATACGAATGGAACCGTGGCTACAACTTATGCAGTATTAACGGGGAACTGACCATTTTGCCAACCAAACTGAGCTACCCACAGCTCCAAGTGCCTTATGATATCACTTCAGGACAATAGTTTGATTTAAAAATCTCCACCCATTTCCAAAATAAACACCAATTTTAAAAATCTCCACCCATTTCCGAAATAAACACCAATTTTCGAATTCAAATTTCCCGTTCTTTTCACACGTTTGAGTGATGTCATACGTTCTTTTCACACGTTTGAGTGATGTCATACAGAGAACCATTACAATATACATGTAGTGACCATTTGCAAAATGTGCAAAATCTGTGTCTAAGACAGCTGGAAAAAATATACATGTATTTCTAATGTCAACCATCACCGTGATTGGAAATCAATTAGTTAGCCATGTGCCACTGTATTCAGTCTCAGGCTTTCAATCGAGACACATCAAGAGATAGCGCCCAAGTATGGCATGTTATTGGTAGCAAAATTTGATTTTTTCTTAATTCATTCGATTTTATCATCATTCATTCGATTTTTTAGATAATTCATTCGATTTTTTAGATAATTCGTTCGATTTTTTACTTAATTCGTTCGATTTTTTACAATATTCGTTCGATTTTGACAGTAATTCAATTTACCTAGGTAAGAATTAAATATTACCATGGTAGTAAATAATTATTACCTAGGTAAGAATTAAATACTACCATGGTAGTAATATTTATTACCCAGGTAAGAATTATTTACTACCATGGTAGAAAATATTTACTAGCATGGTAGTAAATAATTACAGCATGGTGGATTTATGGCAGGGACGGCTTGCGATAACTGACGACTAAAGCTCACGGGTGAGCTAAAAATACTTCTAGCTTGAGTCAATGAGGCTGAATCGGTTAATGTCGTCCTGGGTACACCTCATTATTACCCTGGGTATTCTGGGTAATCCTTTTTGTTACCCAGGACGATCCTGGGTATAAATGAGGTACCTTAACATTACCCAGTTTGAAATCCGCGCCATTTTCCACCTGCGCTCGAGGTACGGTACTACATTTACGAGTATCTTATTCTAGCCCAACACGAATTTATACACGTGCATTTTGACGTGGTGATTGTCAGCAGCTGTCAGAATGCCAACTCGCGTTAAAGACTGCGATTACAGGCGTATTTGCAACATATTCCATCCTATAGGGATGGAATTTTCATTTCAAAAGGAAGAGAGCTGAAGACAAATCTTGTGGATGTCGATAATGGTAGGCACAAGTTGAAAGCAGGTGTCAAAGTTGATGCAAAACTGAAGTGGCTTGCACGCGACACCATGATGTGCACTGGGAGGGGCAACCTGGGGCGCTGCAGATGGAAAATGGCGCGGATTTTAAACCTGGGTAATGTTAAGGTACCTTATTTGTACCCAGGACGATCCTGGGTAACAAAAGGATTACCCAGGATTACCCTGGGTAATAATGAGCTGTACCCAGGACGACATTAACCGATTCAGCGTCAATGAGCTGTTCACACGTTACCGCTGGCGTAAATGCATGGCGTTAGCACATTACGCCCAACGCCATACGCCTACGCGTGCCCGTGTGAACGAGGCCTTTCATAAGCCATCTCAGTGTGAAGCTGTAGTAAAAGCATTTGCTAAGTCTTTATGATCACCAGCCAACACCACTAAATAGGGGCTTCATGTTGACGGGGTTCATGAAACAGGATCGGTTTGCCATGAAAAAATGGGCCGTACTTTAGAACGTTCCTTAACATTAAAGATAATGTATCGCGGGCCACGAAAATCATTGTTTATTTACATTCTGTTTGTTTGTGTCCAGTCTTTCTTTGTCTTATGAGTAATTTGTCGATTGCATACCTCTCCAGAATTCTTTTGGCACAAAATAATTCAATTTGGTGAGTTGGCATGTCCGAAAAGTCCAAAATAACATAACAACATAATGTAATTTCCATGTTTTCAAACATTCAACGTACAATGAAGCTATTTATAGAATTTCCCGCGATTCTGCCCTGGACGTGCTTGACCAGTGGCGCCAGCTGGTTGAAGCTAAATGGTACTTATAGTAGCCTAATAGCCGGTTCCCTCTAGAGTCCCTTTAAGGTCTACCTTAAATCTATTGTTCTCGATGGTTTTGCAATAGACTTAAGGTCGGAACGTATTTAGAGCTTTAACATGTTTAAGTCTGCGATTACACAGAGAAAGCTACAGACGGTATACAAACACGCCGTTAACAATGGCTTCATCGTCTCGAAACCTTTGTGCGATAAATACGAGAGTGGGCTGAAAAGTTCATAGGCGACTAAGGAGTTACCACTTACCAACTTTTCAGCCCATCCTCGTACATGGACGTGTTCATGTACAAAAATGTATAAAAGCCTCACATTATTATAGAGTACTAACACCGTGTTTTCCTTCCGCCAACAAGTCGTCTCCACGACGGAAAATTCATTGCTTATCAATGTTTATGTTCTGTATATTTTTTGTGGAATAATAAGAAATGGGTGACTCTAATCGAATAACACAAGATAGGTAGATCCGTATCGCCTATTGTTGAAAACAATGATTTCGATGCCGAGATCTGATGTAGGACGCATGTCTGACACTGAATGAAATGTTCATATCAAAATTGAATGCGACTGCCGGGAGAAAATCAGAACTCCATTGGCCATGTGATGTATTTCAGTATACAGAATTGTTGACATTTTCCTCGTTTAGTTGGGCTTATTCCGCAGTACCCTCTTTATAATCCGCTGTATGTCAAGATGTTTTCATCCATAATACATTCAAACACCCATGCTCCCTGTGGTTTTGAAGCGGCCACAGACAAACAGATGAACAAGATAAGTATATCTGTATTCAAATACTGATGCGAGGAAAGAATACGAATGGAACCGTGGCTACAACTTATGCAGTATTAATGGGGAACTGACCATTTTGCCAACCAAACTGAGCTACCCACAGCTCCAAGTGCCTTATGATATCACTTCAGGACAATAGTTTGATTTAAAAATCTCCACCCATTTCCGAAATAAACACCAATTTTAAAAATCTCCACCCATTTCCGAAATAAACACCAATTTTCGAATTCAAATTTCCCGTTCTTTTCACACGTTTGAGTGATGTCATACGTTCTTTTCACACGTTTGAGTGATGTCATACAGAGAACCATTACAATATACATGTAGTGACCATTTGCAAAATGTGCAAAATCTGTGTCTAAGACAGCTGGAAAGAATATACATGTATTTCTAATGTCAACCATCACCGTGATTGGAAATCAATTAGTTAGCCATGTGCCACTGTATTCAGTCTCAGGCTTTCAATCGAGACACATCAAGAGATAGCGCCCAAGTGACAGAGCCTGATAGACTAGTATAGATCCGTACGGAACCTGAGTATGAGGTTGGCCAGGGTTCTTAAAGCCTCACTGTATTGAATTTTACGGTATACCCAGGGGGCAAAACCCCATTTTTGGTGAAAATGGGGGACCGACTGCTGTAAAAGGCCACCCCCTCGTAATGTGTTCAGGGGACCCCCCTGAGTCACACTAGGGTGGGTGGCCTTTGAGATTTTTTGCAAGACACCGAAAAATGGACCTTGAAGTTCAGGACACTGACTTTAGAATTGGACCCAAGCACTGACCATGACTGAGCGTTGTACAGGAGAATGGGATGCGATGTACAGCTAACTTTTGAACGGTGGGATTTACACCCCACAAATGTATTACCAACAGATAGAAACATGGTGGCTCTTAATCTAATAAGCATGTTCTTAATTGTTTTTAGTAGTTATGTAATAAAGAAATGAATTTTTTATGTAAATTAACAGAAAATGGGTCAAAATACATATAAACGCTGTTTCCGATTACGGAACTAGTTAGAAACTATAAAAAACATGTTTATTTGATTAAGAGCCACCATGTTTCTATCTGTTGGTAATACATTTATGGGGTGTAAATCCCACCGTTCAAAAGTTAGCCGTACATCGCATCCCATTCTCCTGTACAACACTTAGTCCTGGTCAGTTCTTGGGTCCAATGATAAAGTCAGTGTCCTCAACTTCAAACTCAATTTTTCGGCGTCTTGCAAAAAATCTCAATGGCCACCCACCCTAGTGTGACTCAGGGGAGTCCCCTGAACACATTATCAGGGGGTGGCCTTTTACAGCAGCTGGTCCCCCATTTTTGCCCTTTGCCCCCTGGGTAGTATTTTCAACGTGTTAGGAGAGGGCAGGTGAAGGTCTCATAGTCTCTTGAAGGTCCCCAAAATGCTTGCCTGATACGTATTCAAAGAATGAAGACCTAGTTTTCAGCAGCACACATTGAAAAAACTGCAGGCAGAGCTCTAATGTATTCAGATAGAGCATAGCACATTTTACACTATACTAACGTCGGAGGACGTAAGCACTTTCTGAATTCAATACAGTGAGGCTTTAAGTGCTTGCGCTCTGTTGAAATATATGGTAAAATGACAAAAACTTCGGCATCAACAAAAAATACACCGCTCGTCTGACTTTCAAAAACTCCATTTGGTATCATTATAAACATGGTGCCTATGAATCTTATTTTATTTCTTTTGCCATAGTCTCTCGATACTCCACTGATAGACTCAGGGTGAATACAGTGGCGCCACCAATAGGCTGATCTATCATGTTCTGGAGGTACTTTGAAAGTGCATTATGGTCGTTTCTATTTCTCTTGACCACCACCGTGGCGTGGTGGTCTTTTTTAAAAGCTGGAATCTCCGGTTTTTGTTCATGCAGTTCAGCTTTAAGCCCCGTTTCCACTAGTGGATTTCGCCGCGGTTTGCGGCAAGCGAAGTGGTTTTCACAGGCATGGAGATAATCAACAGGCCCGTGAAAACCGTGACCGCACCGCTCGCCGCAAACCACGGCGGAATTCGCTGTGGTAGAAACCTGGCTTTACACTTGAATAAAATCGAACGTGTTTTAATTGGAGCGATAAGGCCGCCGTACAGGATACATTTTTTCCTACGAAATATTTTGTAGGAATTCATTTTACCGTGTATGACGGGAAACATCGTCCCATCTTCACTCGCTCACCACGAAAAGCCCTACGCGTCAAATACAGACCCCGTTGCAGGATAACCTCGAAATCTGTCTATATAATTCCACGTCTGTTACGGGGTACACACGTCAACGTCAACTTCAGCCATTTCACCTTCTCATCATAGAAAGGCGAAATTGTAAGGAACTATAAATTCTAATATACAACCGACGTCATATTTCGCCACCTTCTAAGGATTTTATCGTTCAGAAACCGATATACTCTAATCCACCCCCCAAAAAATCTGTAAAAAATTCACAGCATTTCTGTTCGAAAATTCTCACACAAATAAACAACCATACTAGAATATGACTGCACGCCAAATTTCAAACCTGTTGCTCCTTCAACAATTGAGATATACTGGTAGCTGAAAATATTGCCAGACAGTGTTGAAAATAAGGGTCACCTTGTGAACCAATATCAGATGCTTGCGCCTAGTCTCGGAGGCGAACTGTCGCTTTTGTTTTAGTATTTTGTCTATCATCAAAATAAGGATTTTTGCTCGGTAAATACGACTCCAGAATAATGCAGTAGCGTGTGTCATCGATTTTTTTCCATAAAGGAACGCTTCAGGTAATCCAAACGACCCTCACGGCCAACAGGTGCCAAGTTCTAATACCCCAAAATTATGTTTCAACCGCTTCATTCAGATAAGAAACGCATGATTCTTTTGCTAAAAATCGACTCGCTGCTTTTTAACGATAATTTTTCTACGTATTTGTTATAAACGCCTCCGGCCCATACAAAAAGTAGGCCTACAAACATTAATACAATTATATGATGGCATTTATAAACGTCTTTTCTCTTCGGCTTTACACAAAAACATGACTATATTCCTCATCAGCTGCACAACTGATTTTGTCATCACTGAGTTTTCGCAAACCTAACGAAATACGAAGTACATGTAAGCAATACGAATTTCTACTTCATTTCCATGATCTAATGTATTTTAGGAGATGTTTGGTACCATAAAATATACCTGCTGCCACATTGGCTTTTAGCATACCATGTAAGACCGAGAGAGTTTTGGTGCACCTTGAATTATTAAATTTCCACTTCGTAGCTAGGAAGATGTCACATATGTTTACTCTTTTCATTTATATGCCGTTAATTAACAGCTAATTACTAATTAAGGAGTACTATCTTTACGGGAACTTTGTATTTTCATAGTTCTGACCACTATCGATCAAAATCAAGTGGAGTTCTCTTGCCCCCAGAAAATCACCACGAACTCAAAAACTTAGTTCCGCATAGTTTTTGCCCCATGGCCTTGAAGGAACGCACTTCATTTTGAAATTTCAGCTTCCAGTGGTTATCTTCATTTTTTATCTTACACAACATTGTAAACAGGTTTTGGTGTACGCAGCTGGTTTACTCGCAATTATTCCCAATTGCAACGTACTGAGGTAAACCCAATTTGATTTTGACGTCCTCCATGAATTCGACTTCAGGGAAAAACGTCGACCTCGTTCTCCTTGGTTTCTTTCGATCAGTCTCACAATGCAGTAGTGAGATACTGATGACCTACTCGGAACTCAATTAAGTTAATTCATTTAATCATATCGTAATTAGTTCAATTTCTATGTTACACTTGCTACTGATCATAAGTCTTAATGACAGCCTATTGCAACAGTTGTCTCACTGAAAGGGCAAGAAAATATCCCCCGCGGTTCGGAAAAATGAAATTATGAATTAAAACGCAATAACAATTATTTTTGCTCCTGAGAAAGATGAACACGCGATCTCGATAACAGACAATGTGGGCCTATACGGGGTGTCTCAAAAAATGTCCCGGCCAAACTAGGCAGCCTCAGAATATAGGTTTTCCCGGATCCTTAGTAATAGAGTATCTTCATACATAGTCGTAATTTAGTATTCAAATCAGTCAAGCCGATCAGAAGTTATGTCATTTTTTTGTGCAGCAAAGTCGCACCAAAGTTCATGAACGAAATCGAATTATTTGACAACACCCATCCTCCCACAGCAGGGTTTTTTACCTCGCTCCTCTTCATCCGCTCACACAAACCCCTGCTAAAATACTACAGCCAGTGAATGTGATGTGGCTGTTCCATACTCCAGTTGCACTCCCTGTATTTTAAGGATAACTTGGAGAAGTAAAAGTTCGTGGTTTTACCCAGTTTGATTTTAAAGTTTTGTGCTTTACAAATCACTTACATCTTTCCAAAATTGACTGAATTTTATCACAGAGGTTCTTCTGTATAGGAAAGATTCTTATTATTTTTGATTGTTATTATGAGTCATGATTACATGTATTTAATACTGACACCCTGAAAATGCTGCATTCTGATTGGGCAATGGTTTTCTACCGCCTCTGTTTGCCAGGGAGGCCGAATTTCAGCAGGGCTTTGTGTGGAGTGTATGAAGAGGAACGAGACCAAAGCCCTGCTATGGGAGGATGACAACACCCCACTTACGGGGCTGAGCTTGCTGCAGAAAAATAGACATAACTTCTGATTGGCTTGACTGATTTTGATAGAATAAAGACGATTTTTTTTTCATGTAAGAAGATTCTTTATCAGGACCCGGGGAAATCTAAATTCTGAGCTTGCCTGTTTGGCCTGGACATTTTTTTTGAACACCTGTATGACATGCATACAGAATGCCTGAGCTAAAGTAACTCCATCCTGAGAATCTCAGGTCATTTACGGTCCTACCCTCCCTCAGTAGGGAGTTTTTGCAAAGCCCCCGAAACGCCAACGCGAACGCCAAACCCATTGTTCGATGCCACGAAGAGAGCACCGAACATAAAAGGATAGACGTTCGCGTTGGCGTTTTGGTGGCTTTGCGAAAACTCCCTAGTGTCTGAACCAAGCGCGAGGAGGGGAGCCGGTTGTGAAGACCCTGGGTGCGAGGATAAAGTAACTCCGATCTGCCTTAAAATTAAAACTAGGCCGTTATATCTTTAGAAAGACATGGAAGAAATCTAAATCGAGTGCGAAAACACTGACTTCCGGTATTGAATGCAAGATCATTCATCAGGATCCGAGGATATCTAAATTCCGAGGTTGCCTGTTTGGCCTGGACATTTTTTTTTGAACACCCTGTATGATGTGCGTACGAGTAAAAAAATCCCCGAGTAAAAATAACTCCTGCCTTACAATTAAAACTAGGCCGTTCTAACTTTAGATAGGCATGAAAGAAATCTAAATGGAGAAGGAAAACACTGACTTCCGGTATTGGATTGTTGTAGGCCTAAGTCGTGGGAGTTCATTCTCGCCATGGACTTCAAACTCAGTGATATCATAAAAGAATGAATATAGAACGGTCGATATTCAAATGTTATATCGGGTGGCCCAGAAAAAACGATAACACTTTTCATTTTAGGGTTATTTTATAGAACGGTCGATATTCAAATGTTATATCGGGTGGCCCAGAAAAAACGATAACACTTTTCATTTTAGGGTTATTTAAAAAATATCATGAACCAAAGCTATGATTGTCATATTTTTCACCAACAATCATATAGATAATATGCGTCTTTCCTCAAAATTTCAGCTCCAAAGGATGAATGACATTGAAATGGCAACATTTTTGAAATTCTTGGTCAAAAATAGCTTTGATACTTTCTGAATAACCATAAAATGAAAAGTTATCGTTTTTACTGGGCCACCCGATATACCCTGTCTCGTCAATCGATTACAGCGCACTGTACAGAGTGTCCCATAAGTTTCCTCCTGACGGCAATAATATCTTTTAGGGGAATCCTCAAACTTCCTCCGCAGTTTGAACCGCTCCCCCTAATTACCCGCGTTCCGAGACTTCTAAGGATCATGCGATTCTCAGAAGATGACCATTCTGTAAATTCCAAGACTGTGGTCTTCCTAGTGCAGAAAAATTAGGCGCTTTCAAAAATCTCTTATTTTTTAGTGTCGGTTGCCATGGAAACGCGAATTGAGGAAAATTCTCAATAGGGCCGTTTACACGACAAGCCAAAAAACACATTCAGATTCAATCCGATTTGAAAATGTTATGCGGATGTCAGGTCACACTGCGATTGCCTGCGCTACGACGGAACAGTCGGCATCAAGTGTCGCAAGCACGGTCAGGTCACAAAAACGAAAATGTGTACGATCATCGTGGAACAAGCAGCATCACTCGCGCAGGGAATCGTAACCCTGTTCAGGTCACCTGCGAATGGATTATGCCCGTCGGGATGACACAGAAGTTGAATAGGTTCAACTTGCGGATGTCAGGTCGGCCTTGCGATAGCACAGAACAGGCGCAGGCTGACTTTTCTGGATCACTTTGCGTCTGAGGCACGACAGCGTGGAACAAATCAGTCGCCGATATGGTGTGACAT
>NMRB01001139.1:175353-196497 GCA_002633025.1 Notospermus geniculatus | reverse complement strand
AAAAGCATAATTGGACTGTTTCATTATGGTGTGGGGGGTGAAGGCATGGCCTCGTAGCTGGTCTGCCGAATGCGAGGATTGTGTGTGTAATGTGCATAGGCGTGGGCCGAGCAGTATAGGCCTACATGTAGACACTTTATATAATAGACAGCTGTACACTTCTTACCACCGTGTGAAAGAAATGCAGGTCCGCCCGGAACCAAGGTCCCGCGGACCTTGGTTACTTAGGAATGGAGGCCCTTCGGGCCCATTCCTTAGGAACCATTGTCCTACCCGGACTTCCGTTCCTGGGTTACCAATCCTATATAAAAGGTACCGGTACCGGTATAGGACTCTGATTAATAGGGGACTTTTAGATTTCTTTACTTACTAGGACCTGGGTTACTTTCACACCGGGTATCGCCTCTAATGAATCCCTACGCTATTGTTATGATTGTGCTATCAGCACTTTGCGTATATAGGCCTACATATGTTGCGCTAACAGAAATTTGGCGTGCAGTCAGATCCTAGCATTGTTGTTTTAGGCCTACCGGTACATGTATTTGTGTGAGAATTTTTGAACAGAAACGATGTGATTTTTTTACAGAGTTTTAGGCGGATTTTAAAGGGGAGGATGGTTGGGCCATTTCGAAAATGCGGATTCGGCGGATTCAGCGGAATCTGCGGAATGGAGTTAAATCGGCGCATTCAGTCATGCAATTATTAGCCCAAGTGTGTATATAATCTGTACTAGAGACGATGCCCGGATAGGCCCTACCGTGCATGTTTGTTTAAGGCCCTTATCTGTGGTCCTTTTGTTTCCGCTTCCCAGGTGTATTTACCCTCATAATGTGCGGTCATAATGCCAACGGGGTGTGTGCCTCGTATGTTTACAAACAATGCTACCTTGTTGAATAAAATTCTGGGATCAACTAGGCCTATCTGCGATGCCATTTGGACTGCGCTTTACACACAGTATTGTATTTATTACATAAAGTATTTACAATAGAGCTACGAGGGGCCGAAGCCGAGGCATTATTGGCCCCTTTACAGGTTAGTAATACAAATTAACAGCGGAGAACACATTGAAAAGAAACAAAAACAGCATAGGAGCAAACAACAGGGTGAGTGGGTGAAGTACTGTACTGGGTGGGATTGTGGCAGCTTCCCGTTGGAAATGGAGAAGGAGGGGATCAGTGGACATAAAGTGTGGCTTTGAACGAGTAAGTAGGCTTAGGAGGCATACGCTGTCAGTGCTGCATCAAGATATTCTGCAGAAGTAGATAATACTTGAAGGACAGCCGAGTGGCGAAAATCAGTAGAGCCATGTAATAAAATAAGGGCACGATCAGATTTACTATAAGAATTAAAACGTGACATGTCGAAGTGTGGAATGGAGGCCAGCTTAGTCAGGAGTTGTGCCCTCTGAGTTCTTAAGATAGGGCACTGAAATAAAACATGAGATGTGGTTTGGTGGCGAAATCCACAAGGGCAATTGGGGTTATTGACATTGGTGAAGTTATGTGAATAGAAATGACTTCTGAAAAGTAGGTCACAACGAGCTTTGTTTATGATGATTTCTTTCGGCCGGGATAGATGTAAATGCATTGTAGAAAATTTATATTTTGGGCCTTGGAGGTGTGTACGTAGTCTGTAACTGAAGGAATTGCGAGTATAAGATGTTTTAATTTCAAGAGGTAGTGACTCCCATAGTCTTATAGAAGTCGGGATTGCAGAGCGACGTAGGGATTGAGATGTTCGGACTGGTATGATATAAGTTCTCTGTGAGCGGAGACGATTATCGTAAACAGGGTTGCGATAAAGGTCGTACAGATTACGAAGAAATAAAGGTGTGTTACCGTTTACATTGTCATACATAAGTTCTAGTAGTTTTGATTCTCTACGGGCTGAAAGGGTCTGCCAATCAAGGCATTTCAAGGTCTTAGTGGCATTGGTACCATGTATACAACCGCTGACAATTAGGGAACCTCTGTAATGTACTTGATCTAGTTTAGATAAGTATTTCGCATCTGTATGAAGAAATAAAAGAGACCCATACTCCAGATGTGGTAGGATAAAGGACATATACATTTGATGTAAGTATACACTATTTACGGTTTTTCTTAGGGCAACTAGAGGATTAAGTTTATTATTACATTTAAAGACGACATTGTCGATATGTTCATGAAAATTTAGGGCGGAATCCATGATTACACCGAGATGCTTGTGAGAGTTACCTTGAGGTATCATCTCGTCAGAAAGTAACAGAGGATTTAACAGTAAACGGGGTTTCGATGGTGACATAAACAAGACATCCCTGCTTTTACTACCCTTGAAGTTTAACTTCCAAATTTTCGACCAATTACTGACTTGATCCAGATCTCTCTGGATGAGAACATGAGCATCATCAATACCACTTTCACGGTTTATTGGCAAAAAAAGGGCAGAATCATCAGCATAAAGGTACAACTTGCAATTTGAAATAGACTCAGATAGGTCATTAACATATAGAAGAAAAAGGAGAGGCCCCAATATTGACCCCTGTGGAACACCACAATTAATACTATTCAATGGTGACCAGTCCGAGAATGTGCCATTTTGAATTAAAAGGAAATGAGGAATAGCGTCAAAGGCGCCCTCAATGTCCAAGAATACTCCCCGAGTGTCCATCCCAGACTGCCGTGATGACAAGATGGAAGATCTGCGCATGCGTGAGGAAACCAATTCAACACTCTTCGGAGCTCCGGACATTTTTATGTTTTAAAGTTACTTTTATGAGGAAAACAAGCCCGGAAAGTGATTTGTTATTGAACTAAGGATCTGAGTCCTTGGATTAACCTGGATTGGTTTCATGATAGTTGCTGTTTTCTACAAAATCGAAGATTTTATCATAAGTTGTCGGTGAGTCTGAACATTCAAAATGGCGTCGATCCCAGGCCTCTCACAAGGCACGCCACTGCATGCACCTCAGGCACGCGCTAATAAGCGAGGCAGATCAAAGACATGCGAAACTGACATTGGGTCGCTATTGAAACTGCCTAAATTGACCTGTGAATCAGATCGTGTGGACCCGAGTGGGGCTGAACGCCTTGCTGACGCTTCGTGTTCTCAGGATCCACCATGTTGTGCAAGTGACGATGGATCCAGTAGTGACGTTGGTGATGCTGGGGGACCGGCATCCCAACCCAAAGTCATTGCTAAGGTCAAGAAAACGAAAAAGTCCGACAAGTCTTGTAAGCGACGATTTTCTGATGCATCGTCTGCTCGAGTGTGACGTGCCGGAACTTCTTCCCCAGCGTATCCCAAGATTTGAATAGCCACACTTGGACCACTTTGGGTTGATTCCTTTATGCTAGTATGCTTTTGTGCAACCGGGCCCAGATTGCTGCTAAGATGCGTGAGGAAACCAATTCAACACTCTTCGGAGCTCCGGACATTTTTATGTTTTAAAGTTACTTTTATGAGGAAAACAAGCCCGGAAAGTGATTTGTTATTGAACTAAGGATCTGAGTCCTTGGATGAACCTGGATTGGTTTCATGATAGTTGCTGTTTTCTACAAAATCGAAGATTTTATCATAAGTTGTCGGTGAGTCTGAACATTCAAAATGGCGTCGATCCCAGGCCTCTCACAAGGCACGCCACTGCATGCACCTCAGGCACGCGCTAATAAGCGATCAAAGACATGCGAAACTGACATTGGGTCGCTATTGAAACTGCCTAAATTGACTTGTGAATCAGATCGTGTGGACCCGAGTGGGGCTGAACGCCTTGCTGACGCTTCGTGTTCTCAGGATCCACCATGTTGTGCAAGTGACGATGGATCCAGTAGTGACGTTGGTGATGCTGGGGGACCGGCATCCCAACCCAAAGTCATTGCTAAGGTCAAGAAAACGAAAAAGTCCGACAAGTCTACGTATAGTAACAAGGATATCATGAACGCTATTCTCAACCTGACAACTAATGTGCAGTGCGTTGAGAAAAAGCTAACGGACCAAATCAATGGGCCGAATTTATAAAACATAGCAAAACCTTACAAGCCAAAGCCCCAAGGCCAAGCTTTTGCTTGTGAAGGAGAAGCACAAGTCAAAGATTTTGCTCTCAAACATATTCATAATCAATTGCTTAACCTAATGACCTTTTCTTATAAAGCCAAGCAAGATTTTCTATCTGATGAAGCTAATGCTCGCAAGACAAAGCTTCTGCTAATTCTTAAGGGAGTTGCTCGTTCTATGAAGCAAAAGCGAAATTTTACAAATACCTCTTCAAGAAAAAGACCAGAAAAAGCAAATGCTAGTTTTTATGAATTCGGCCCAATGCGCTTGAGCAGTCAATTGAAGAATCTGTGTTAAATAAGATAAACGATATTGTGTGTGAGCGGGTGAAGGAGGAAGTTGCAGAGGCTTGTAAGGATACACAAGCCCAGATTGCAGAAGTGAAGGCTCAGGTTGCTGCCCTGAGTAGTCGTAGCTCGGATGACTCATCGGATTCAAAGTTATTGAACGTTGTCATTCGTAACCTACAGGAGGGGCAGAATGAAAACATTGTAACCAAAGCGTCTGCTCTTGTACGAGAAGGACTGAAGCTGAACAACGTGTCTTTCCTGAAAGTAGAACGAAAACGCTCGTACAAAGACCTTAATAATGGACGCAAAAAACAAACTTCGGGAAAGTCGCCAATATAGAAATGTGTATATTTCGAACGACAAGCCCTTGTCGAAGAGGATAGCTGAGAACAACTTACGACAAATTGTTAACAACATTCCGGGTGCTGGTGATGTGCTTGAAGTTAAAGGTTCTCGGTTGGTCTCTAGGCAACAGAGAAACGATAACAGAGGAAATACTCAGGACGCCCGAAACTCAAACCGGGGTCAAGCTGAGGGTAATCAAACACGACACATGAGCAACCGCAATGGAGGACAAGCTCGAACGAATCCTTCTGGTAACCCATAGGATGACGCAGTGTGTCGTGATAACTCCGCTGGTGATTATGTAAGGTATGGACATTCGTTTCTCTTGCTGAACGCTCGTAGCCTGAAAACCGTAAATCGGTCAAAAAACAAACTGGCGCAATTCCAGCAGTTGGTGATATGTAATCAATTCGATTTTGTGTGCGTTTCTGAGACTTGGTTGAACGCTGACATAGCCGATGGTGAGATCCTGCCACCTGGGTACACAATCCACCGGAGGGACCGAAATTCGCAGGATCACGAACGCGGGGGTGGATTACTAATGGCTTGTAGATCGGATATGCCCTCGTACCGTAGAACTGACCTGGAAAACGATAACTCCGAGATTCTTGTGTGTGAGGTGAAACCTATTTCTGAAGAGCCATTTGCTCTCATTGTGTGCTATAATCCGCCTGATCTTGTTGATGAGCAGATGGCATTTCTGGGTAACCTCAGGGATATTCTCTCGAACTGTGAGCGTAAATTCAACCACATATGTCTCTCGGGCGACCTTAATATTCCTAACATCAATTGGAATACTGTAACTACCACGACTGGCTGTCAAGTGGCTAGAGAGTTTTGTAACATTGTGCATGATTTTTCGTTAACTCAACTAGTCCACAGCCCTACGCACCAGTACGGAAACATACTTGACTTGATTCTGTCCAATCACCCAGAGCGCTTCAGTGAGACTGAAACTTGGCCAGGGATGTATGACTCAGATCATTTTCCTGTTGTGACAAATTTTAGAACAAGGATGCCGCGTCGTAGTGGAATTCCGCGCGTGGTCTATGACTTTAAGCATGCGGATTACACGGGCTTAAGGTCATTCTTTTGTGACGAGCTTGGCCCTGACTCTGATTTTTGTTCGGGGCATCGCGGGAAAGGCATTGACAACTTGTGGTCAGAGTGGTTAGGGGTGTATAATAATGCAATTGATCGCTTTATTCCGCGGAAAACAATCCGTGACAAAAGTTACCCACCGTGGATTGATCGCGAGGTGAGGCGCATGTCAACGAAAGTAAACATTGCCCGCCGCAATGCTAAGCACAGAAACACGGACGCAAGTCAGAGGAAATTTCGACGGTTGCGCAACGAACTGAGAAATATGACTCGTGATAAGTACAGGACTTATGTAAACAATCTTGGTTCAGAAGTTCGCACCAACCCAAAACGCTTTTGGAACTTTTATCATACAAAAACCAAATCAAACTCTGTTCCCGAGACTGTGAAACTGGGCAATAACTGTTTTGAGACTCCCCAGCACAAGGCTAATGCTTTTAACAATTATTTTTATTCCAATTTTTCTCATCATATGGACTTAAGGAAACCCAACGTTCCAGTATATGAAAACTATAACCTTGATTCTGTTACTTTTACGCCGGTAGACGTAAAGTCGGTACTACTCAGGTTGGATAAGAACAAGGCTGGGGGGCCTGATGGTGTTTCCACACGTATTCTTAATGAGTGTGCCTCTTCACTGTGTCATTCATTAGCATTACTATTCAATGTTTCAATGCAGACAGGTCTTTTACCATATGATTGGAAGATTGCTAATGTTGTGCCTGTGTATAAAAAGGGCGACAAGCACTTGGTTTCGAATTATCGACCGGTGTCTCTTCTATCCGTGGTTTCTAAAATAATGGAACGGTGCATCTACAACAGTATTTACCCAATCTTAAGTCCATCGATATACAAGGGTCAACACGGTTTTTGTAATAAGCGTTCCACAGCCACCCAGTTAGTTCAGTTCCAACATAGATTGGGTCAGATTTTAGATGGTGGAGGTCAAACTGATGTTGTTTACTTGGATTTCGCTAAAGCGTTTGATTCAGTCCCCCACTGCCTCTTATTACATAAGATACGTTCATATGGAATTTGTGGAAGGCTCTTATGTTGGCTAACCTCTTACCTGACCAACAGGAAGCAAAGGGTGGTTGTAAATGGCTCGCAGTCAACACTTTTAGACGTTTTGTCAGGTGTGCCTCAAGGGTCAATTTTAGGCCCACTTCTGTTTCTATTGTACATAAATGACATTGCTCAGGTAGTTAGTGATGGCACGGTAATGGATCTATTTGCAGACGACTCCAAAATGAGTAGGGAGATCAGGTCTGGTTTTGACTGTCTCCAACTACAATCTGACCTCGATAAAGTGTATGCATGGAGTAAACAGTGGGGTTTGTCTTTCAGCCCAAGTAAATGTAAGGTAATGAGTGTTACTCGGAAGCTGAATCCGTCGCACTTCTTTTATAATGTAAATGGTTTTGCACTGTCAAGGGTTGATAAATTTAAGGATCTTGGAATTGTCTTTTCCTCAGACTTGTCATGGTCATCACATGTTGACGGTATAGTAAGTAGTGCAAACAGAACGTGGGGTTTAATAAGGCGTGTATGTGGGCGAACTGCGAACGTAAATCTGAACATTACTTTGTATAAATCACTAGTGCGCAGCCGTCTCGAATATGGTACTGAGATATATGATACACACATGCGGCGAGATCTTGAGGCTTTAGAGCGTGTCCAGCGGAGGGTGACACGCCACATTGTTGGTCACGAATTCTCATATGTGGAGCGTCTCCGAGTGCTGTCTCTGCTTCCCTTATCGTACCGTCGGGAAATCAAAGACCTAGTTTTTATGCATGATTCTTTTAACAATGTTTTAGACTTTGATTCTCATAAATATTTTACACCGGTTCTTAGAAGAGGGGACGGTTTACGGTTGGGGCAGCCGAGATTTCATTCGGAGACGTTCGCAGCATCTTATTGGGTGAGAATTCCCAAACTATGGAATGAGGGGACCTCCCAAATGAAATAAGGCATTTAAATAAGAAATATTTTAAAAGTGCTATAAATGATCTTTATGTCGATCGGTTGGATCGGCTGGATGCCGGTGACATGTGCACCTTTGTCACTTTTTGCCGATGTGCAAACTGTCGCCCAACTTAGTGGGTGCGCACGCCGCCGACATCCCGCCGGTCAGCCACTATTTATAATTATATTTTATTCTAGGTGCTATGTAATAGGTTTTTACCTAAATGGTTAACCTGTGTGAATATATGTACTATTTCGTCTTTTATGTCATTGTATTTTAAATGTAATGTACTATATTTACACGAATTAAATTAAATTAAAAGATAGCAACTGTCCATGTTCCCCTACTGTGTCTAAACACAATGTTGTATAATAAGTCAATAAATCATTTGCACCACTATTGCCTACTCTCCTACACACTTAAGCAATGGGTCTCTGATAATAAGTACATGCAATAAAAGTTGGTTATTGAAATTATTTTCCAGTGATGCAAACCAAGAACCAAAGCAGGTTCTGCTGGAGTTTCGAAAGAAATTCATGAAAGGGCGACATGTGAACGTAGACATGCAGGAGAGCATGGAAGGAGATGTTGAGGACATCTTTGTCGCAAGACATGATGTCCTCACATCTGGCATGGACGAAATTGGACGATTAAGGTCGAGGAATTTGCCAATCAAAGTACACTTTGTAGGCGAGGATGCTGATGATCAGGGGAGTCTCCAGAGGGAGTTCCTCACCCTCCTATGGGATGCAGTGAGGGGAAGGTACGTCGCAGAAGGAGGAGGCTTCCCCACTGCAGAAGAAGTTGGGGGAAGAAGGAAGACTATGCTCTGGTGGGCGTTGTGGCAGGTGAGAATTTCAGCCTATCCTGGTTCCACTCCTCTTTTAAAGTTTCATTGTGCCAACTTCGATTTCTATTTCTTTGCTTTCACCCATGTAAGAGAAAAACAGATAGTCGACCTAAGGTGCTCTATTGGGTTAATTTATTGCCCATTGACACCCGCGGAGGGGACTTGAATGTATACCATCACTTCTGTGTACGCTGCTCCACTTAACAATGACTGAAGATAAGCTGTTAAGTATCTTTCTAGGCCACATCACAAATCTTAATTTCATTCTCTGTTCATTTCAGCTCTGTGCCTGTTGCAGGATGGGCCAATGCCACGGTGTCTAAAGAGGGACGATATCGAGGCCTTACTCACAGAATGTGAGCAGCCAGAATTGGAATATTTTAAGAAGGGTTTAGAACTGTATGGAATAGTGGAGGTAAATGACTAGAAAATTCTTCTAATGTCCTTGTTTTTGTTTTTTTATTCTGGTAAAATTTTCTGTGTTGTTTTCTTCTAAATATGAGCAGAGTATATTCCATCCAAGTCTGCAATCAAGTGTACAATGAGAGGACCAGTAGTAAAACACGATCACAAACATGTGGCACCATAGATTTTTTGCAGGTGGGTTAGGCTTTAGCATTACATGTACTTACAATATTCTCAAGGAGCAGTATCTCATTTTCAGGTTTTGAAGATCAAACGCGAAGTCAGTGAATACTTGGTGGTGGGAACGAACCGGGTGAAAACTGCTGCAGAAGTGGCAAATCTTTTTATGCCGAAGTATTCAGAGGAAGGAAGCAATGCAAGAACGAAAGAGGTCGACATGTTTGTGCACTTTGTCAGCTACCTAAGAGAGGTGGATGGTATGTACAGTTTAAACTTGGTAACAGCAACAAAAGACAAGTGGTCACGCTGTAATTTCCAAACACAATGAAGGTCCATCCAAAAATGGCAGAAACATATTATACTCGGGACTTGCACCGTCACAATGCATTTCACTTCAACATGCTTTTTCTGGATGTATAAGTAAACATAACTAGAACTAAGAAAATTGCTTACCAGCAAATTTGATGGTCCCCAGAATTGAGAACATAAGAGCCTGCAGAACCAGCTGAGAACAGAAGGACATTTGATGCAACTTCGCAGACTACCGTCCGTCATGACCGTAGGCGTAGGCCTACGACATGGCCGGCGTAGGCCTAGGCCTATGTGATCAAAAGACTCTTCTGTTGATTAAATAAATCCTTTATTTCTTGTCCCATTTTTAGTAATTATAGAGATAGCCGTGTTGATCGTTGAATGAATGAGAAGAAATGAAATAGGTAACACCGTCTTTTGGATCAACTAGGATATATTGAGACAAGCTTTCGACCCTATCGGGCCTTCATCAGGTCACCTCAGGGACCTGATGAAGGCCCGATAGGGTCGAAAGCTTGTCTCAATATATCCTAGTTGATCCAAAAGACGGTGTTACCTATTTCATTTCTTCTCATTGTCCCATTTTTAATAGTTTTGGCTGTGAAAATCGATGTTTATTTAATTTGGAGTTTTCGGATTGTAAAGTTCCAGCCTGAAGAAGACCCCGGTTGGGGTCGAAAATTCGCAAACACTCTGGAAATTGCCTTTTTATTTATCATTTATTTAATTTGGGATGTTGAAATGCAACAACTGTGCAGTGCGCCATGCACTGCTGTACTGTGTATGTATGCATGACGAACACACTCGTCATGCTCGTCCAGTGTAGTGTGACAGTGCATTGGATGTACATAATCGCATAGGGGTGCATGCACAAGTACCATGCCATGCCACAAGCCCATGCCATCCTGCTGCTTCCTTTCTTTCGTCCGTCAAACGACCGACAACATGTACTTGATAGGGAGAATTGGATAGCATAGCAACTAGGCCTATTGCACCCAACCCCCGATCAACGAGTTCATATTCAGATGGGCAGTATTTTGGTCATTGCACTCATCGTACACTTATCGTAATCGGCACAGCCATGACAGCATGTGCGCGACTACGTTGAGCTACTTACTGGGGAACCTCACGACTCGGGCCTAACAGTCCGGAATTGAAGACTTACAATAACGGCACGGGAGAAATGAATAGAATGAGCAATACCCGTCTAGTTGTTCTCAAAAATCATATGAACGCACATTTATACAAGTGTATAGTTAATTATTAGTAAGTTATAACAAGTCTCGCCAGATCTCGCAAGGATGACGAGACTTTGCGACCTCACGGCTGGGACAACTCACAACTGGGTGCCTCCTGAGTAGAGCACTTACAGTAACCAATCAGGAGCATTGCAGTTTGGGAGAATCAGCAGCCGAATCAGCATTTACGGACATAAAAACACGTCAAAAACATCCAAATGACCCGAATTTCAAAAAGTTTTTTGTGACGTCCCATGGATGGAATTGAACTTGATTATATTATGCTGGTTGTTTTTTCCTTTATTCAGCCGTTTTGGAGAACACTCGCAATAAAGTTGTGGAAGAAGAAGAAGAAGATAACAGAAACCAGAACATGAGTGATCACAATATGGTCCCCAGACTGTGATGTCTGGGGACCATAAAAATGCCACTGGTGAAAATTAGATTTATTTTTTTTCAGTTTTGTGTACAACATGCGGAATGTACTGCTTGTTCATTATTTGACACGCAAATCTTTCTTGTATTACAGTTGGTAAGAGAGTCTACATGGACGAATCAGGAGAGGAGCAACGTGTGCAGCTGAGCGACATCATTCGCTTTGTAACAGGGACCAAAGATGAACCCGTCCTAGGTTTTTCACCAATTCATGTAATCACATTTAAGATGAGGAACATGCCGCTTGTGGAGGCATCCACATGTTTTAACATGTTAATACTGCCTACGGGCACATGGGCCAGGGAGCAGATCTTCGAGGCATTCGATCTCTCATTCGCGTCGTCCACATTTGCCTGAGAGACTAATGAATTTTTGTAGTTACAGTACCCATCTTAACAGGATCATTTTCATATTGCATGTGTGTATGAACACAAAATCTAGGTCAAGTTCGATTTCAAACTTTGCATATGTACGCCTTGGTCACAGATGTTGGGTCACACTGGATTTTGCAGTACAAATGCACTGGGCAATGTTGTACAAATCTGAAGCAAAAGTTTTCACTGGCTTTTACTAGCTCACCGTGGTGAGCTTAATGGTTGTGCGTCCGTCGTTGTCCGTTAGCAGGGCACGTTTCGTAACCGCTGGAGCTATTGATCTGAAACTTGGTGCATATATACATCTAGGTCACCACACCAAGTTTCGGTCCGATTCGACTCTCAGCTTGGCCACCAGGGGTGGCCGCATAGAAACTCCGCTAGCGCCAGCGGAGCCCATCTGCCGATAGTGCTGTACATTTTTCCATGCATTTTAACACCGATAGGCTGTCGAAGCACTAGCAGAGTTTCTATGCGGCCACCCCTGGTGGCGGAAACTAAAAACACGAAAAATGCAATAACTCCTGAACTAATGACTAGATCATCTCAAAATTTTTATCATAGGTGTAGCTAATAAGGATACAAAACATAACAGGTTTTTGATTTGACCTACTTTTCAAGGTCACAGAGGTCAGAGTTCGACAAAAGTGACGAACCTGCCACAGTTTGTCATTATTTCACCGAGCTGGCCGCCAGGTGGCGTAACCTGAAAATGAAATAAGTGCTATTACTCGGGAACGGCTTGACGCAGAGTGCTCAAATTTGATATTTACCTCCCTCTAGATGACCTTTATATGCACGTCAAATTTCAGCCTGATTTGACTTCAAGCGTGGCCACCAGGTGGCGTAACCCAAAAATCATCAAAGTGCTGTAACTCCGGAACGACTTGGACCTAAAGCACTCCAATGTGCTATGTGGCCCCTGCAGATGACCTTCATGTGCATGTGAAGTTCCGGCCCAATCGGACATCCAATATGGCCGCCAGGTGGCATAAATCCAAAAATCCTCAAAGTCCTACTCGGGAATGACTTGACCCAGATTGCTATAACTGATATGTACATTGTACCTCCCTCTGTCATTAGACTATTATGTCCAACCCGGTGAGCACATGGTCCATGGACCATTTCATTCATATCACCCATATATGGCTTGTTGTAGTGTGGGATTATGAATGGCGTATGCCTTCCTTGGCACTATTTTTATCTTTCTATCATTGGTGCATGTAATGAGGATACCTGACATCTTTAACGGGTTCTTGACTTGACTACCGTACTTTTCTATTGAATGTCACAGAGGTCAAAGTTTAGAATTGAAGGAGAGTGATTCATCACACTCCTGACAATGGGTCATATGAATAAAGACTAGTAAATGCTTTTACTTGAATTTTGCAATACAGAAGCACAAGGGGATGCTGTACAAATCTGAAGTAAAAGCAGACGCTATTCTTTATTCATATGACCCCATTGCCTAGGAGTGTGAATAGCTCCCCTGGAATAAACTCTCCTCAAAAATGCAAGGAGAGGAATACCCAGTGTCTTCTGTTTGGTACTATAATTCATCTTGATCGCCAGTGGGACGTGAAAGACTTGATGATAAACACTGTTAGTGTTGAACATGGACCTAGGCTGTTCTTGCTTTCTTCTTTGCTGATTTTTTCCAAACTACTGGGGATGGGGCTTGGTCACAACTACCATCCTTGTGTTACTAGGTTCCTCAGCTGATGGGAGGGACAGAGGACAGATCAGGATGGCTGGGGCACAAACTTGAAGTTCAACTTTGTGTCACTGGGCCCTGGCAGACAGTGTAATGTAACTGTTTGGGAATAGGAAAAGGGAAGGAGAGACTACTGCTGCAGACGAAAGGAAAGGAAACAAGTTGCATTTTATCATGAAAACTGTATTAAAATAACACAGATAACATCTGGTTAGCTCGCAGGTAGGCACACATCATCAAATTCCTGTAACTAGCATCTTCAGCCAGTCTGTGGAAGAGGGTATGTATACGCTGCTGTTGTGGAGGCGGGGCAGAAACAATAACGTCATCACTAGAGGATTGCCCTGAAATAAAAACACAGGCCATGAGCAGGAGGAAGGTGCAGGTGGCTAAAATACATTGCATCATGTACACACAATACAATGACACTGCGCTGACTGACACTATGCAGACACACTGCAATGCATGATGAGTGATGATGATGATATACCATGTAGGCCTACCCTAATCCGGTAATTTTTTCTAATTTGTTGAAATGCCTACAATGTGATCGCCATAACCATGATAACTAGCCAATTCTCGGCCCAAAGGTGCCTTTCCATGTGAGTTTTCTCGCAGAAGGTGGCCCACAATGGGCAGTTCGCCGTTAAATTGCCCATAGAGAGCCAACTTGCACAAGAACACTCTCCCGTGGACAGCTGCCTTAACACAACTTCTGGATATTTTGTTTCCACCATCCACCGCTACTACGGTTCAACCTGAACAACAGGGCACAAGCCTCCAAAAAACCTGGTGACGTTGCGTCGGTTTGTGACCCTGACGAACAACAGTCAAATCCGCCATTTTGCGTAGGGTTATGTGATGCGTCGCGCCTCACAGCGCCGGTGTGGAAGAACTACTACCGCGGCAAAAGTAGTTCTAAAGAAATGACATTTCTCTGATAAATATTTGCTACTTTTATTGTATTTTATGATGATTTCAGATGAAATAAATATATTTAAGTCAATTTATTCGCATATTTACAGCAGAAGACCCATAATAGCATATTTTATTGTTTTGGGAATCTGGCAAACGCACAGTGGACGCACAGCATCAGAACAGCGAAATGCATGTCAGTGCACTGTACATTCTGTACTGTATGGCATAATGGCGGGAACCCCGGGGAAATCCCGATTTGGCCGAGCAAAAACGCACAATAACTCGCAAAATCTTAGTAAACTTCACTTTTGCGTGTCATATTAAATTAACCCAAAACTGCCATCGTTAGGTTCTTTTTCGACACAAAAGTGATGAGTTTCACCGAACTATATCTTCTAGTGGATGAGTCGAAGTGGTCCGAAAGTAGATCCAGGTGGTTCGGTCGCCGCATCACCATCCCAGCTATAGGTGGGGGCGCAATAAGATATTCAAGATGGCGGCGGTGATTTTTCCTCCGGGACTAAATCCCAAACCCAAGTCTCGCGGGATTTGGTCCCGGTGTTCCGGTTGTACTACGGTTCTGACTGACCAATGAGGCCCAACAAGCCACAGTCGTTAAATCTATTGAAAGTCCGGGTAGGCCCTACCATTGAACTCCCTCGATCAATTTTTCATCGGAATAGCCGTTAGGCGTACTCGTGTGAGTTGGTGCCCCGGTAGATGCCCGGAATCTGAATGACCAAATTCACATGACAAATTTTGATCATGTACAGCAGGCATAAGCAACAAGATTTTTCAACTTTTCGAAAAATTGAAATGGCATTTGGCTATTTTCCTGATCGAAACTGATCAAAATGGCATTGTTCTAGGCCCAACAATGTACAAACTTGGTAAACTGTCGCTCATGACCATTCGTAATCATTTGCTGGGCCTTGAATGTTTGCTTCAGCTTTTCAGAATTTGTCATTTTCAGCATGAATGCCATGAATACGGTAAAAATAAAAGTTATAGGAAGAAAGGAACAAGTGTACCGCAGGGCGGTAGCAATATACGCCCGTCGCTTTCTATTCCGATACTAATTTGGAGTGTGGCAAATATTGTGTTGATTCGTTATTATCTGGTTTATTTGTAGCCTACAGAGAAAGATCACCACCTATGTGGTTATGTCGTCAGACCTATAAAAGTATTGAGCACGCTGGGTCGAGGTATTCAAGCACTTCAATGATTTTCAGATTATGCCGCCTGGCGGCCATAATGGAATGTACGACAGGGCCGAAATTCGGTATTTCAGAAGTTATCCCTCTAGTACACATTTATGCAAGGTATGAAGTTGCTGGATGAAATATTGACGAAACATATCAAGTTCATAACTGTTGCTACAGGTTGAGCTCTGTGACCTTGAATGAAATTGTCCATGTCGTTCCTGAGCAACAGCACTTTGATGATTTTTGGGTTGCGCCACCTGGTGGCCACGTTGGAACTCAAATCAGGCCGAAATTTGACATGCATGTAAAGGTCGTCTAGAGGGAGGTAAATATCAAATTTGAGCAGTCTACGTCAAGTCGTTCCCGTGTAATAGCAGTTACTTGGTTTTCAGGTTACGCCACCTGGCGGCCATATTGGATGTCCACTCAGGCCGAAACTTGGTATTTTTAAAGGTACCCCTCCAATGCATGTTTACGCAAGATATTAAGTCCCTTGGTGAAATAATGACAAACTGTGGCAGGTTCGTTACTTTTGTCGTACTTTGACCTCTGTGACCTTGAAAAGTAGGTAAAATCAAAAACCCGTTATACAGGGTGTCACAGAAAAAACCTAATCCTGTGAAAAGGGGTCAGTACGACCAACCAAGAGGTGTACCACTGTAACAATGGGTTCCCAAAGCTGGGTCAATAGGCTTTCCAATGATATCACGATGACATTCCTTCAGTCATGCATCATGGAGTGTCATTGTTTTGAAAATGGCATGTCCAAATCCATTTGTTACAGTTCATAATCTTGGAGCCAGATTTGGAGCCAGAGTTATCAGGATCACACCTAAACATGGAGCTCTCTCTGGGAAGGCGTCCCTAAGTGCATCTTGAGTGGCTTGTAAGCTCTTGTTTTCAAGGAATTTTGTTACCACAAACACTCTACGCTCAGTGGTAAGTTGCACCATGTTGCTGGCTTGAATGTTTACTGGTCTGAATACCTTTCACACATTGGCCTATGTTCTGAAATCACTCACCATGTTATTGCATAAGGTTAATGAAATAAGCTTGGATGCTTACTTGTTTTCCTGGTCAAGCATTTCGAGAAGGGTTCACTAGTCCGAAGGTTCAGTAGTCCGAAGGTTCACTAGTCCGAAGGTCCACTAATCCGAAGGTTCAGTAGTCCGAAAATTAAGGTTCACTGGTCCGAAGGTTCACTAGTCCGAAGGTCCACTAGTCCGAAGGTTCAGTAAGTCCGAAAGTCCACTAAATCGATGGTTCACTAGTCCGGAAGTTTATTACTCAATTGGATGGGTTCGGCAGCGGATGTGTTGTGAGCTAAAAGTAGATGAGGGTGGGATGGGGCGACTGGATGGGTCAGAATTAAACGGGAACGTGGTGGATCATTACTAAATATCAGCGCCTACTCCCCTGAGTAACTGTGAACAACCAGTTTGCATAGTGTCGGAGATGCTGTATACAATGTATATCTTTTTGATATCCCTATGATTTTATCATCAAACTGACGGTTAAAGCAGATGGACCACAGATTGACCTATACTATTTGGCGCCGACGCTACTACAATGGTGTCGACGTCATTGCCTGCCATCGAGGCTTGTGATTGATTGGGAGTGGGTTTCTCTTTGGCGCTAGAACATTTCACGTTACGTCTAGGTCAGATATGTGGCTCATCTCCTTTAAGAAATGTGAACAAATCAACTCTTTTTACCCAGATATCTTGAGTCCTCCAAACGCGTTTCCACATTGATATTCCACTTCATTAACAGAAAGGTTAAAACCAAACAGTGAGTCAAATTAAGGATAAGGAATTGACTCATAATTTCAGTCATTTGACTGAGCTCGAATTTTCTGGCCGCCATCTTGAAATCCTTTGTTTTGAGCTCAAAATCGATAGGCATCTTCCCCTGTGTTTGACCATTTACACCACTTCGGACTAGTGAACCTTCGGACTAGTGAACCTTCGGACTAGTGAACCTTCGGACTAGTGAACCTTCGGACTAGTGAACCTTCGGACTAGTGAACCTTCGGACTACTGAACCTTCGGACCAGTGAACCTTCGGACTAGTGAGATGTTCCCGATAATACTGATCAGATCATAAAAATACTTTTGGTGTGTTCAGCTTTATCTTATCTTATCTGAGAGTCACAGTTCACTTAACCACAGAGACTTACCACAGAGGTGAGCACAATGGCCCTGGCCATTTCATTTCTTTCAGCTTAACCAGCCATCCAATTATTACAGACACCCTTTCAGGTCCAGCAACCTTTTGGGGCTTGGACCCTATTCAATTCTTAAAGGGCCTATAGAGGCAGCTTTTTTGTGCATATTGATATGATACTAACACAGAATTGGTGGCATGAGGATCCAACTTGGGCATAATTTTTGAAGTAAAATTTCATCAGTGTCAAACTTTGATCCACAATTCATGAGTTCATAGTTACTAGCGCCACCTGTTGTATAGTTGCAGTACTGATAGTAGCCTAATAGCAAGCTGCCTCTAGAGGCCCTTTAAAGCCACACTCTATTGAATTCAGAAATTGCTTACGTCCTCCGACGTTAGTGCAGTGTAAAATGTATTATACTCTATCTGAATGCATAGAGCTCTGTCTGCAGTTTTTCGTTGTGTGCTGAAAACTAGGTCTTGTTTCTTTGAAGTACGTATCAGGCAAGCATTTTGGGGACCATCACGAGGCTATGAGACTTCTACCTGCACAGTCCTAACACTTTGAAAATGTCGTAAAATTCAATACTGTGAGGCTTTAATTGCTCACTCATCTTGTTTGCAGGGATATTTAGATCTACTTCAGGGACTCAGCTCAGTCTATTCTAGAGTCTTGTACTGTTAAGTGCCAGCCTGAAGAAGACCCCGGTTGGGGTCGAAAATTTGCAAAATCTGGAAGTTGACTTCCTGTATATTATATTCTACATAGACTCTAATATTCAATCAACCTCCTCAGGTAGGTCATCCCACTGTTATCCCAAAATATATTAACTGCGCCCTGGTTCCGATAACCCCTGGATTGTCATTTTCATGGTCACTAAGTCCTGGCGACCCAGTCTTCTGAGACTTTGAAATCTGACAAGGATCATTTGAGTAATTGAACCTAGCCCTATAGGCCTACTTTCCCAAAGTGCATGTCATTGGATTCCAAGGTACACTATAATGTATTCAGGTCACCTGCTCAGTAGGAGGTGCTATGATTTTGTCTGGAGTGACCAGAAAAAGGAGATTATAGAGTATTATAATTCTTATGCAAGAGTCGAGCAACACGTACAGAAAAAAGGGACATGAGAGCAATAACACTATGATAGTGTAGATATTGGCCTGGGGAAAAACACAATGTAACTAAAAAAACCGTTTGTCAAAATAGCTTATCCCGAAAAAAGAATCTCAACAAACACTTCGAGTCAACTTGGTCTGCATTTCAGTTGGTGTATTTAATTCCATACTGTCACGAAAGAGATCCAGTTTCAAACCATTTGTTATTTGTCGTGTGGAACGTGTAGAAGGCAGAGTAAAACAAGGATTTAACAAAATAAGGAATAATTTCTCGGCGACGGAATGGAGTGAAACCCAACTTTGCGGATTCTCTTCAACGAGGACACCTCTCTGTGAAGTACGTCACAGTTGAGTCCAATACTGGTCAGTGCTACACAGAAAAAAATCTATCTCATCTCGAGAATGAAATGGTCCATGGACCATGTGCTCACCTGGGTGAACGTACCAGAAAAACAAATGACAAATGTTAAATCAAAATGTTCCAGGGTCATGTATCCTCGTTAGATGCACCTGATAAAAATTTGGAGACAATCCAGTTACAGTTCAGGAGTTACTGGACTTAGAACTTTGGTTTTGGCCACCTGGTGGCCAAGCGGAGAATCGAATCGGACCGAAAAGTGGTGTCATAGGTCACCTAACATAGGGGTGTATATGTACCAAGTTTCAAGTCAATAGCCCAAGCAGTTACGAAATGTGCCACCAAATGACTAAGTTTGAACTTTGACCTCTGTGACCTTGAAAAGTAGGTCAAATCAAAAACCCGTTATATATGTAATGTACCCTCATTAGATTCACCTATGATAAAAATTTGGAGGTGATCCAGTCATTAGTTCAGGAGTTATTGCACTTTTTGTGTTTTTGGTTTCCGCCACCTGGTGGCCAAGCTAAGAGTCGAATCGGACCGAAACTTGGTGTCATAGGTCATCTGACCTAGGGGTATATATGTACCAAGTTTCAGGCCAATAGCACCTGCGGTTACGAAACGTGCCACTTAAAGGCAAAATTTTGAACTTTGACCTCTGTGACCTTGAAAAGTAGGTCGAATCAAAAACCCGTTACGTATGTAATGTAGCCTCATTAGATACACCTATGATAAAAATTTGGAGGTGATCCAGTCATTAGTTCAGGACTTATTGCACTTTTTGTGTTTTTGGTTTCCGCCACCTGGTGGCCAAGCTAAGAGTCGAATCGGACCGAAACTTGGTGTCATAGGTCATCTGACCTAGGGGTATATATGTACCAAGTTTCAGATCAATAGCTCCAGCGGTTACGAAACGTGCCCTGCTAACGGACGACGACGACGACGACGACGGACGCAGACCCACGACAAGAGCTCACTCCAGGTGAGCTAAAAAATGAAACTCATTTTTATAGGGACAAGAGTTGGAGAATCTTTTGCTACTCGAATGGACATAACTGGGTTTCCACTTGAGATGACAATGGCTGGTATTCATAAAAGTTAGCAAATGCTTTTACTTAAGATTTGCAGATCGAGGTCCAATGTAAATGTACTGCAAAACTTGAAGTAAAAGCATTTGCTAGCTTTTATGAATATCAGCCAAAGTCTCCAACTGGTTAAAAGGATTCTCAGCTGTTTCCACCGGATTCTCTGTTGTCTCGAATCAAATAAACAAGTTATGTCTCCATATAAAAAAAACATTTCACACCCAGTGGGTTTCGAACCCAGGACCAGAACCACCACACCACCGAGCTCCTCACAGGAGCAGGTTTTGTTTCCCCTCGATTTGTTTTTCCAAGACTTGAGTTGTCCCCAAAATCAGACACCAATTTTCTCCAGCTGATGCCATGTCCCATCGACTGGAGAACTGAGAAAACTCAAAATGAGTAGATTTTGTCTCTACTTGACATGAATTCAAGGTATGTCCTTCAGAATGAGACTCCAGTTGCAGTTGTCTCCAGTCAATGCAAGAGGGCATCAGCCGGAGAAAACGGATGTCTCATTCTGGGTTCGAGTAGCAAAAGACTCATTTTAGGGACAAAATAGTAGGCTGCAGAATCATTTTATCTCGAGATGAGATCGATTTTTTTCTCTGTGTATCATCTCATGAATCAAGACGTCTTCAAATTAACGATAGAATTTGTAAGTTACAACGGTGTCCTAAACAGAGAGTTCTACATGTACTTTACAAATCCAGGTCGGATGAGATTGGTTACACCTCTTGGAATGTACATGTACAAACATATTCTGACTGTGGCCACTCTGTGAAAGTTCCAATGAATGTCAATCTGGCCCGTCAACACGATCATACAGGGTGTGTTTCAAAATTGGTCACCCAAGAAAATGGGGCAAAATTTAACTTTGAAATGATCACAAAGATTTGTGCAATTGATTTTCCTACTAGGCCCTTAAGGGACACCCTAATCTGAGAGCCAAGAGCCAAAGAGCCAAGAGCCAAAGAGCCAAGAGCCAAACCTAATTTAAGAGCCAAAACGTAATTTAAGAGCCAAAAGAGCCAAACCTAATTTA
>NMRB01001139.1:145164-167301 GCA_002633025.1 Notospermus geniculatus | reverse complement strand
TTTTTTTTCAACTTTATGATCATTTCTATGATTCTGAACATGCCTTTGTTTTTTCCCTGATAATCCCAAAAATGATTAAGGTAATCGATATTTTTGCTTTGGTATTATTAGACTAGATGATTGTTAATAATACCCAACAAGTGGAAATTCTCCACAATGACTGGAAGTGCCATTTATTGAACTTTGTAAAGTTACTTTGGAATACTGCTTAAGTGAACAGCCCCTTTTCAGTATTTGAGTATTTGCAGTATGTTGGCGTAACTTTGGTTTCTACGCGCCAAGTATTTACCAATGTTCACTAGTAAAACCGTTATTTGGCTACTTTCAAGCTGACTCACAGTTCATTTTACCCATTTTTTCGACGGCCATGCCATTCACGAAGATCTGTGTTCTGGAGGAGAACGTTTGTGGTGATTGTGACTCTGACAGGGACCGGAAATGTGATTCTGAATCTGAGTGATGTGCTGGTAACCTCTCACTGGGTCATATGAATAAAGACTAGCAAATGCTTTTACTTCAGATTTCTACAGCATTGCCTAGTGCATTTGTATTGCAAAATTGAAGTAAAATCATTTACATGTACTAATTTTTATTCATATGACTCACTCATCCAGCAGCTGGCAAGATTTCTGAGTTACTGTTTCTTAAAGGGCCTCTAGAGGCAGCTTTTTAGTGCATATTGATATGATTACCAACACAGAATTGGTGGCATGAGGATCCAAGTTGGGCATCATTTTTGAAGTAAAATTTCATCAATGTCAACATTTGATTCACAATTCATGAGTTCATGGTTACTAGCGCCACCTTTTGCATAGTGGAAGTACTGTTAGTAGCCTAATAGCAAGCTGCCTCTTGAGGCCCTTTAAAGTCAATGTCAAGATGTCGGTCGATTGTTTACCCGCGGGAACTATTCCATTTTTTAGAATGCACTTCCTGGGACCGACCCGCATGAGTCTTGCGCAAGAAATTGACAACCATTCCTGTTAATTGTCATGAATAGTCTGACTCTAAAAAACCGCACCCTTTCATATTACGTATAACCAATCAATCAGCATCCTGAGAAATCAGGCGTTCTTAGTGCTCGCTCCCTTCCAATCTGAACGTCAGAGAACGATTCGTGCCAACATCGTAACTCTGACGTATATCGGACACCGCCATATTGCTCCGGGAACTACTTCGATGAAGATCAGTTCGACAAGACTGTTCAAATCCATCTATTTTGAATGATCTAAGTCACCAATTAGGCATTGTGAGTGTTGCTACATACAGAAAAATGAGTTGAAGCATGTTACATTACCTGATGAAGGGTTAGTCACGCTATAACAGCACGTTGAACTTTTCAAGTGGTGAAGCTATGGCGGCCATTGATGTTTCGTGATCGAGGTGGGGAGGGAGAAACAGTCACCTAAATGCATACGAATTTTTCAATAAAATCGTTGTAAAATGCACAGTTAACCACTCAAACGTTTTAATATTTACATTCATTGCGAAATAATTCATTTTATGCAAACAAACATCAGTTAAGTAAAAAATTATGTGTGAACTATTTCCAGTATGCGCAACGCTACACAACCGCATCACTTCTGACCTGTTCACCGACCATATAGTGGTCGAACGTAATCCGCTATATACGGACGAGGTGCTTTCAATGGCTGCCCGAAGGTTGCCGAAAGCTTCCGAGTCGAAGACGATTGGCTCCCTTCGTCACCGCACACAAACCCCTGAGAGAAACCGCCTGAATCGGTGGAGTATCAAAGCCATTCCAGCAAATGTTCATCCCCACTATCTCATCCCAAGTAGGCCCGTGATTGATACACATGAACTACGCAGGTTTGAACAAAGCTGACCCAGCAGGTCAACATGAAATAAACTCCTGTTTCGCGACGTGTGGCCTGAGAATGATACACATTCTGTGCGATGAATGTAGGATAGGCTGAACTTGATGATAGTGCACAGATATGGCATGGACGTATCGTAGGACGGTGGTGGCGACCACGTGCATGCGTGCACCACAGCCGTGTGTCATGTGTGTGTACGACTACAGATCCATGACGTTGGTTGGGGACCACTGCGTCAAAGGACGACGTCATGTCACGTCAGCGGCGCCCACGACATAACTCTGTTGGCGTGAAATTGCCAACTTTTGAGGCTCAAATGATTGAATTCCATGGTGATTGCGGCCAGGTCCCTAAGTCTATTTTCAAATTGCTTAGACATTTAAAAACTAGAGATTCTTGACTTCTCAATGGTAGTTGAAATGTTTCAAACGGATAGATAAGTGCGAAGCAGTCGGCCTTCACACTGGGCACACATTTTTCCCAATTTGTAAACATGGTCCCCAACTAAAATCACAGATCTGTAGTACATGTGGCAATGCATTGCGTACTCACAAACGGGGCGGCCCTCAGCCGATCTGCAGCATGTTTTTATCAATCGAAATCGGCTTTAATAAACAAGAACAACGCTGTATTAATATCATTAGTATAAAAATATCTCACTAACTTGATATGTCTCTTTCGTCTCGATGAATTTGATCGTTTTGGATGTTTTGGGGCCATAATTTATTGAAAAGTTCAACTCATGAACTGTAAGAAAAACGCGCCAGTAAAAGAGGAATATGACGTCACTAGGCCTATGCGCGCGCAAGGGGCACCTGTGGTTCAGGTTGAATACCCATAATTAACAGCGTGAAACCGGAAACAGAAAACAGCGAACATCTGCGAGCAGACGTCTGATTTTTTTTAGTTACCTGTGGTTCAGGTTGAATACCCATAATTAACAGCGTGAAACCGGAAACAGAAAACAGCGAACATCTGCGAGCAGACGTCTGATTTTTTTTTAGTTCAGAAATCATATAAATTATGATAAATATGGCACATGATAACATAAACAGACAGGACCATGTACTTTATTAGGTAGTGTAGATTGTGCATGCAAAGTTTGATAACTTTAGAGCCTTGCATAATTTTTTTACAAGATGTCAATCAAAGGGTATCGTTTCCTGTACAATACTCTATCTTTATTTACTCTTGGTGTAACTGATCTTTAGTTAGGTTGAGTTGAGGAAGTTCAGCGCTGTCATGACTGTGTTGTGCGTGACACTACGATACAATCTACGTGTAACGCCTGTCATCTTAAGGTGACTCAGAATGGCGTTCGCTGATTGGCCGCAGTTTCTTCTGCGGCAACCAGTTCAGCCAGTAGCGCGAATTGTGTCAGGGCTTTGTATGGAAAGACGTAGGAAAGACAGGAAAAGACCTGACAAGTCAGGATGATCAATCAGCTGTGAACTTTCCGATGTGAGTCTCAAACACAATAATAAAATTCCCCTCTTTATCTATCCAAAAATATTTATCCTGGTCTCTTGAAATAAGCTGATTAACTGTTACCTCCACTTTCTGGAACATTAGTCGTTGGTTGGGCACTGATCGCTGGCATCGCAGTCTGAAGCCTTGCATTATCAGCTTATCTGAACAGTAAAATAATGCCATGATTATAGACCTTTTCACCCATACTTTATCTATAATCATCTTCGGTTCACACACCGGCGTGGACAAAGCCTTATGAATATATCTATACCTCCTCGCTCGTTGGAAGAGAAGCACAAACCCTCCCGATCGATATCGAGAGGTAGCCACACATACAGCATCATGTAAGTTAATAAACGATATCCGGAAATAGTTCAGCCAAGGTTTCTTTGGTATTTCCATGCCGTCTATCAGAACTATTTCTTTTAGTTTCCTACTGGATGACTCCTTTATCTTGTACACCGTCTCATGACGATGGCGTTCGTCCCTCAGACATCTGATCATTATATATCCCCTATGATAAAACGGTGGTCTCATATGAACAGAACCGCGTAGACAACTATTACCAGCAGGAAGTTTAAACCACATGTGAACTTTCTGATCAGAGGCGTACATTTCAAACAAGGCATTCGCGTACGAAAGGAGGAAAGGTACATTTCGAAACGCGATAGGTGATCGTATCTCATGCTCTCCACGGTCAGGGATCGTGACCGTTGTGGTCAATCGGTATGAGTCATTTCGCAAGCGATAGGCCTGCACGATGTTGAGTGGTCTTTCCATTCCTTTTTTTAAAACAAGGAGATAACCGGATGTTTCATCGAATGCTATATTGTCATATTTCGACAGGTGTAATGCTGGCAATAAAGGTACGTTAATACCTTGTCTTGTAAAGGAAAACGACGTGGGTACCTTCAGAGAACGATGAAACTTGTGAAGAAACTATCTGTATTTTTAGACAACCGAACCTTATACCGGCCGCACACGAGTGCAATTTTGTCTCTCCCGACGTTGCCTCCATAGGAGTTTTTTGTCTCAGCATCCTGTCGCCGCACACGGTGCGTCAGCCGCCGCAGACGAGTGCAAATTTGTCTCCAGTAGATGCGGCGTGACGTCATTCGTCACAAAAAAATCCGGGACGAATGGAAACATGTGTGACGTCATTTATATAACAATGTCATGACGTTAAAAATGACGTCACAACAGCTCTTGATTGGTCAGACTGTTTTGCATCCGTCTCCGCCTCCGCCTCCAACCACCGCACACGATGACAACGTCATTGAACATAGGACATTTTTGTCTCCTCCGATCAAACATGTTTGATCTGCTTTGGAGGCAAAAAAATCCGTGTCCGTCTCCGCCTCCGACCACCGCACACAATGACATTTGCACGTAGGAGGCAAAAATCTCCATAGTTGGAGACAAAATTGCACTCGTGTGCGGCAGGTATTATTCGCAGAGCATACTTAGAGTTGCGCATTCGTAGCGTCCTCTTAAACCATTGTTCAATGGTTGATGCACAAAAGCTCCTGGAATCTTATGAATTCGTAACTGCCAAGAGAGCTTTGTGAATAAGCCCGCCCACACACTGCAAGCGAAAAGGCGATCGCGCGACAAGACCTAAATTTTATATTGTGATGTCGTGCGAATTTCCACAAGACGTACACCCTATTGTGAATAGGCCTATTCATGGCCTGGTCAACAAGAGTTACTCTTCATGACACTTCATCGAGTAATCCAAGACCAGGTGGTCTTTTGTGTGGGATGAGTGGCGATGTCACCTTTACTAACTTGACCTACAATGAATGGGACTTATTATTTCATGATCTTGATCTTGGGACAATAAGGAAAGGTCGACTATAAAATAAGACTTGGACTGTCTGTTGACTGGAGTTTTGGCTGAAACTTTTCGATAAATTCTTCATAATTACGATACAGAAGCTTTGATTGAAAGTTTGAAAATTGCTTCGTGTACAGAAACAGGAAGGCTTTAAAATGACGTTGGTTTCCGTTTTAAAAAATATGCGATTGAAAATCACACGTTTTTATAGAAATTTTAAACTTTTGTCAAAAATACAACTCATGCAAGTTCATGATATTTTTGGTCTCAAAATGTGTCTTAAGGCTGTAAATATCTTCCGTAAAAAGCAAAAGTTAATCCGCTGAAGATTTTGGGAAATATTTAAGTTTATTAGCTGTGCATTTACTTTTGATTAAGGGTGTACATGTACATGTACATGGAATCCCTGAAAAGCATTGTGTTGGCTTGACTTCGCCGGTCTTTGCTGCGCGCTGCTTCGCCAGTTCTTCGCTTGCAGTGTGCGCGGCCTTAGGTTCCTCAGTGAGCGTATGATGGGAAGAGCGAGTACGAAGGAACTCGCACAGAGGCCAGAACGAAGACATCCTCCCACAGCAGGGGTTTAACCTCGCTTCTCTTCATCCCTCGTAACACCAGTGTGTGAGTATACAGCAGCGAGACCAAAGCCCTGCTGTGGGAGAATGGTGCGAGTCGGAAACCTGTGTAGGTTTCACGCTTGTTATTTTGCCCACGTTGAAGTAAGGTTGACTTCGACTATAACAGATCAGCACAGGACTAGTGGCGGTCTCAGAACTAAATCTATTGGTCTCAGAACTAAATCTATTGTTCGGCAGCCCATAGCTTATTGATCGACTCAGGTGGAATTCCCCGCTTTTCCTGCGATTTTTTGTTTTCTTTTGCACTTAATTGCTTGATGATTTTTATGAAGTATCGGTTTTACCTGATAGTAAACTTAGTCCTCCAGGTGCCTAGAGAGAGATTTTGGTGATATCCGACGGAAATCTTCACGTATTCCAGAAAATGTGAATCAGGGCATTTTTAGACCTTAGTTTATAACGGGTGTCTGAAATAATTTTTGGGCGGAAACTCTGCATAGGCATCTGATGACTGCTTGTCTTTATGTAATGGTATAATCCGGAACAGCGCAGTTGGTAGCCAAGACTCAGAATTTCGCCCCAAAGTTGAAATTTTACGGTTTAATTAAAAGTTAATTATTAACATTACCGCTTATCCAAATTTATATTTTTATATCAGAATGTACGGAGCAGGGTTTATACTTAAGTAATGAATTTGGTTTAATAGATTACTTTAGGTAGAAAATATATCGGTTTTTCAATTTTATGCCTGCATTATTTTGTGCTTAGGTATCCCTTCACCTTAAAGATATAAATATATCACGACTTCATTGTTTACATTCAATGTTTGTAAACATGGATGTTTACATTATGTTATTTTGGACGTTTGGGACATGCCAACCCACCAAAATGAATACTTTTGGAATCAACAGAATTTCTAGAGGGGCATGCCACCAACAAATTACTCATAAGACATAGAACGCCTGAACATAAACAAACAAAATGTAAATAAACAATGAATTTCGTGGCTCGCGAAAATACCCGTGATACATCATCTTTAAGGGTATCAGGCCCAAGTAACAGGCCTGTTGCACGTTCAGTTCCTTCCGAAGACGGTCAATTTATGTAAAATAATCTTGCCTTTATGAGAGATAATTCTTGGATCGAATATGTAGCCCTTCTTGTTCGTCCAACATAAATGTTTGCATGGCTCATGGCTGTTTTTTTCACGAATGTGTGGACGGGAAAAACCGCCCAATATAACCATATTGGTGGTGCACGGTTTTGAAACCTCCGGTGATGATGCATATTCAGACATGAGAATCATTGTTGGGTTTTCAGACCAAGAAATAAACAAAATCTTCGTCATCAGAACAGTACCGGTATGTTGTATCAGATGACGAACTTTTTGTGCGGGTTCACCTTTCACGACAACGGCAAGTTTTCGGCTGATATGTGCAGACTTTAGGAAATTTAGATAAATATACGTCACAACTGGTCTGCGATGACCGATTTTCAATTCTTGCATCAACAGATAGTTTTGATACATCACTAACGGAATATAACGACAAAATTTTGCGTGACTGCACTCCGAAATATATGACATCAGGTACTTTACTGTAACCAGCGCATTTTTACCCCGTTTTCGTTCTCGAATGGCATACACCCCAAGCGTGTGCGCCCTTCCTCTCCCCATACAATAAATATAGCACCGCGTGCTGGTGACGTCCATTGCGGTAGTTTTTAATTGTCTATGACACTGCCTGGCTTTTCGAGGAAAGTGCATTATTCCAAATAATCGGCCTTCAATTATGTCATAGAGTATGAAGCTCCCACTTGCTTCAAATATTATGCAGTGTTTGTACCAGCCAGGATGAGAAAAAGAAAGTTCCGGTCTATAGAACGATGAGTTATAGGCTAACCCATAGCCTTTGTTGTTAGCATCATAAACACGAACAACTAAATACATGTTAACGTTTCTGAATACCAGCACTACACACTTTAAGATCTTGCTGTAGGTAATAAAACCACCCTCCTTCCTTTTAGTGTCTTTTATATTTATAGGTGGTATAAATGGTATGGTTTTTATTGCTTTGTATCTAAGTGGTGAAGATGACTTCATAGCAAGAAAAGGGAATGTGAAATCAGTAGCTAAGGGGGGCAAAGGACAAAAAATGGGGAAGCAGCTGCTGTAAAACGTCACCCCCTGGTAATGTGTTCAGGGGACCCCCTGAGTCACGCTAGGGTGGATAGCCTTCGAGATTTTTTGCAAGCCACCGAAAAATTGACATTGAAGTTCAGGCACTGACTTTATCATTGGACCAGAAAACTGAACTTTGTACAGGAGAATGGGACAATGCTAACTTTTGAACGGTTGGATTTACATCCCATAAATGTATTACTAACAGATAGCAACATGGTACCCAGGAGCGGATCTAGGATTTTGCAACGGGGGGGGGGGGTTCAGCATCGACAAATGGAACGATAAGTACATGTACATGATGCAGGAATATGCAATGAAAAAATGATTAGGGTTTGTATCCGAAGCCACTGACGGTGCTGCTGCTCATGTCAACGAGTCAAAGCGCATTGGCGTGGGCCGAAGGCGGGGGGTCTGGGGGCCTCCCCCAGGAACATTTGAAAATCTAGATGCTCTGAGACGCGTTCTGGGGCATTTTCCTGTGACGTTTTGTTCCTAACACCACGCCCGAAATCAGTGTTTATGATGTCAACATCAGCCAGAAATCGTTGACCTATGATTGCACTGACTCGTTTCATGCGGAGGAGGGACCATAAGGGCTCTGAGGGTGGTTACGAAGGGGGAAGAATAGTTGTACTGTGCACTATTGGTCATTCAGCAATCGGCCCTGTGTCCTCCTCAACGCGTTGCTTTGAATGCGAGGTAGACTGATAGGAGAACGGTTAAGCCCGGAAAAAAATAAGATATACATGAAACATGTGTCACTTTGTCTGTTGAAGACTCCTCAATCACATAGTAAAAATCCCCATCAATCCCACTTGGGGAAAAAAATTTACACGCTTTTTAAACTTTATCGTTGGCCCCAACACTGAACTTTGTACAGGAGAATGAAACCGCATGTACAACTAACGTTTGAACGGTTGGATTTACACCCAATAAATGTATTACAAACAGATAGAAACATGGTGCCTCTTATTCGAAAAAACATGTTTTTTGTAGTTTTTAACTTGTTTGTCACGGGTTCGAATAAACGATGGACGACGATCCGATTTATAGNCGTTGGGTGGCGCTCGTGGCAGTTAAAGGTGAACTAGCCGTTATTTACCTCCTGTCCAGACAGATTTTAATGAGGTCGAATTTGATTGGATGTTGGTGCATGGTGATGTCCCATCATGCCTCAGCATGAATTAAGATGAAAGGGGGCGCTGCGATCGCTTTCGTGAAAATCGGTTTTCACTGTAGTTGAGCCCCATTGGTAAGTATTTTTTTTAAATTCCTTCGCAGTGCATTAGTACTGGGATTTATCTACAAAACGACGGGCGCAAAACTAAAATAATAGGTGGCGCTGCTGAGATATTAATACGTTTACGTTTTTAACCGTAAGTTCCGAATGGGTTAACATATTGACCTAATTCTTGTACATTCATCATGTACACATGTCTGTGCATCCGTACATATTATGCAATTTGCCGCATTAACCCCTTCCTTCATTTTATCAGTGAAATGGAATGCTTACCATTCCTCGGCCTCCTTACTTCACTTCCTTCCTGCACTAGACCGAACACTGTCCTGGTTAAAAAATACTAGGACAGACGCAAGCAAATGGATAAAACCATCATGGCGCCCGCTGGTCTGTATTAAGTTCGGGAGAATGCATTGCTGTAGAATGCTGTAGAATGACGTCACGAGCCGGAATTCCGGCTCCGATCATTTGGTTTCACCGGTCTTCGAAAGCAGACCGGGTACCAGTCTATTCCTGCACTTAGTGGCGCCACTCTAACCCTAGCGGAGATAACCCTAACAAGGTCACGTGACCGACTTTTTTGACCCAATCTGAGCAGGAAATCCAAGCATTCTATTTCACTGACAAAATGGAGGAAGGGGTTAATGCGGCAAACTGCATAGGTGCGGGTGCAAGACATGTCATCCTCCCACAGCAGGGCTTTGGTCTCGTTCCTCTTCATACACTCCACACAAAGCCCTGCTGAAATTGGGCCTCCCAGGCAAGCAGAGGCNCTGTGTATTGCGTACCATTCAAAATTATTGCTACGTTTGAAAAATTGAACGTCTCTGAAAATGCACGTCTCCAAATTTTGTTAACGACTCCAGTATCACCCAACGTCTCCTCTGTGAACGACTCCAAATCGCAGCTGAACGTCTCTGTTTTGTCAGAGAACATCTTTGTTTTCTAAAAGCACTCCTCTGATTTTGTAACCAACGTCTCTGTTTTGTCAACGTCTACTTTTTGCGGATATAACCGCCCATACATCTGTCTCTGTGCGGCTTTAAGTGCTGTACCAGACACAAACTTGCTAAGAACAGACAATAGAAAACACAAGTCATTTTAAACGAACTCTGTAAATGCCCATTACGCCCATAACATGACAAAGTGTAAGCCTGGCACCAATAGAACTTGGCTTATCATGAATAGGGTCTTCTTAACTGCAGGAGGCTTTGGTGAAAGGGATTCAGAGTAGTTGCAGCAGAAATTATACCCTTAGGTCAGACGCGCTTGGAGTTTATAATACACACAGTTGATTTACCGATGGTGCTCAATGCTGATGACGTCAATGAAACTGTGTGATGGTTAATTTCAAAAGCTTGCACCGAAAGGCCTGGACCAGGAATAAAAAAAGTTGCAGTTTGGATTTATAGTCTGATATCAACTAGACTGGTTCCCGGTCCCCACATAGCTCACGGAGAAAGGGACTGGTATTGGGCGGCCATACTTGGCAGAAAGCTGCCGGGTTATGATGTCACAGAAGATGCTCCTCAGTACTGAGAAATAGATTACTTACCTCACATCCCAAGATAGCTAACCAATCAACTGCGGCATTACATCATGCAATACAAAAAGAGCTAGCCAATCAAATTGCTTCATGCAATACCGATCCCTTATCCGTTAGCGATGTTGGGATTGGGAACCAGTCTAGATATCAACAACATAGAGATGTCACTGACATTTACATAACAACCAAGGCCACAAAAAATCTCATTAATTATTGTCAAAAAGAGAATGAAAACAAACGATATTAACGATAAGAACAAAATTCTTATCTTTATTTGTGGAGAACTCCTGCGTCGGCCAAGTCTTCTGATTGCGCTGATCTCGGGCCACGTTGTGCAAACATGTGTTTTGCAGGCTGTAGTGGACATTAATTCCTGTAGGATTACTCCAAATTAATCTCTAGATTAATATATTTTAAGTGCCTCAGTATGCATGAGGTGACTCTTTATCCTTCCCCACCCTTGATAAGACTGGTGTCTTGTCCAACTTATAGCCAGTGGTAACAGCGAGGCTGGACTGATACTATGTCGAAACATTAGCTGACAACAATGGTCGCCAGAGTACGGAATGGAAACATCGGCGCCTGCCGCCTCTAATGTCCCGGATTCGATTCCCAGTCGGACTCGGTACTCATGTGATAGTAGACAGGTTTAGCACCTTTTCGACTCCGACTTCAACTACGAGAACGAATTGCAGTCCGCTGTGGACATCCTTGATTAAAACGAGTTGGTAGACGTTTTCAATTCATCAAACACCATAAATTGAAGGCAGAAAAATTCGGCATTATAAATCGGAAATACGGATAAATTATGAATATTGAACTCGTAATCCTAGTCGTTACAACTTAAAATACGACTACAATATTTGCGATTTAGGTGCACTTCCGATTACGAGTCATATTCTGCACAAAGTTATGGCATTTTACAATTTGCAAACGTCTATCAAATCGTTTTTATCAAGGATGTCTACAGCGGACTGCAATTCATTCTCGTAGTTGTAGTCGGAGTCGGAAAGGTGCTAAACCTCGCTAGTGAGGGTGACTTTCTGACAAGGCAGGTTTTCTCTTGGCGCTCCGGTTTCCTCCTGCAGTACATTAAATTAACCCAATATTGTCTACAGAGATTTAAGTTTAAAGGGATACTATCCGCATTTATAAAACTAGGTAATACACGTTCAGTGGGTATGGTGGGGGAACTCAAGTTCATGTGAGACGCGTCACGTCATTAGGAGCGCTAGGAGGCCTGTAATGCCGTAGTTTCGTGACATGACGTTGCTGACGACACGCATGATGCGACGGAAATCTCAGTGACGTCATGACGTCAAAAAGCCTGAACATTAAAGGACCACAGTATTGCTTCCCAATCCTGCGTTACACCTACCCGCGTTAAGGGAGACCTCTGTTGATGACTTGGTAAACTACACATGCTACTACGTGCATTGTAGTGTAATCATACATACTCCAACACTGGGGCGAAAGGCTTAACTACAGTATTGGAGAACGGGACCAGTGGCGCAGCCTGTCGACAGAAAGTGGCAATACCGTGGTGCTTTAAGATCTTGATATTTCGGAAACTATTAGTGACATCAAAATTCAGGCTTTGTAAGGACACTTCCCAGGTCTGTTTGCATGTGCATACCAAGTTTGCCGCAATCTGTTCGTCAGTCTATTGCTGCATTCACACCTATTTCGCATCGAAATCGGTTTCCGTAAATCGAAATACGGAAATCGATTTGGTTACGTCGGGTCGGGTCACACTACAACTAAACCGATTTCGATTCGAAACAAAACGCGTCACACTCAACCCGTTAGGCCTACATTGAACATGTTGTGCAGTACATAACTATTTCGATTTGGCTAATGCAAATCGAAACCGATTCAAATACCGGTTTGGTTAAATCGATATAAAAGTGATCTATTTCGAATTGAGCGTGACGCGTTATATCGGAATAGGCCTTTATTGCGAATTCAATTTGATATAAAACCCTAGTGTGAACACGGCATTGGAGAAAATCGTGGACAAACAAACAAACTCTTCTCAAATTTTAGTATGGTGCAAAAATTGTACATTGAACCTTTATGTTTGATTCCTTTATGTCGTGACGCAAATCCTCGTTACGCCAGTGCCGCCGCCTGACCCGAGCTCATCAGTGTATAAATCCTGTCGCAGTTTCTCAAACTAATCCCCCTTCAAGTCATGTGATTGCTTCAAGTCTCGGATGCCACGACCCCCACAAATACTGCTTTGTTTCCAATCTCCGTGATCCCCGGAGGATAGATGATGTTGATCAACGCGGATTGATTGGGTCATCTCTCAATCACGGCAAACGGCCGAGATGATTGTTCTTCTGCTGTCGTAACAAGACCATCAATAGTTGTTTGTGCCGCCGTGATATGCTTGAATTAGAAAAAGGCGTTCCAGCGATGTCTGGAAAGAAAGAGCTGGGGAAGGAAGAGTGTAGCTGAGTGTGCTCCTTGTACTGGTTACATGAAAGGCTCAGTCTGCAACTCTATAGAGGCTATACACTGACGTCATCAAATGACGTCATCAATGGCTATGACGCTACGCTGGATGGTACTGCGCAGCCAAAGACCGTCACATGCGCTGCGCAGTTCCATCCAACATGGCGTCACGCTGGCTGATGACGTCATGTCCATAGCCTCTATAGACAAATCCCAAATTCCCAGATCTGCGCACTTCCGCCGAAATTGTAAACAGAACCACGACCTGAAACCAGCTGACGTGACGCAATCCATGATTCAGCAATGGTCGAGTCTGATGCAACGTCATCGAACTCACTGTCGTCACATGGTCGTGGGGTTTTCTGCGTCACGTCATTCAGTGTCAGATGGTTTCAGACCGAGGTTCTGTTTGCCATTTCGGCAGAAGTGCGCAGATCTTTCTCGTTTTCGTCAATTTGGGATTTGTCTATAGATGTGTACCGAATTTTGCGACCCATGTTTACATGAGTGACCTGACGCTGTAGTGCATCCAACACATGCTGATGCATTGCGACGTCAGTGACGCCGTGTAAACAAGGTCCACAATTTATGGTAGGGCCTCTATAGTATAGGCGTCATTGGACTTAGAAATTTCTGTACCGTATTTATTGGCGTACAAAATGCACTGGGTAAAAAGCCGCACCCCCTGGAAGCCCTTACCAAATCGATAGTTGGGGGCCTTTTCATTTTCTTCATCCTGAGTTGATAAGATGCATGAATAGCTTGTAAATCATCTTCTAAGCCTTACGATGAGATGCCCCCTCACCATATCGTCTACTAGCCTCATTTTCAAATTAGGTCAGGACAGCATGGTCGACAAATACGATCACCTCTTTCGGTGGTCCACTTTGGAATCCGGATTGGTCCACATAGAACCGGATTGGTTTACGTTTAGACGTGAAAACTAGAGCCGCATTCCGATTTGATTGGATCGCAGGTGGTCTTTCTCCTGCCGTCTAAATGGCCCTATATTCTCAGTACATTTTCATGCCAAAATTGTTTACCAGCCAGCGGGAGCCACTGACCTCAGATCTAGCGGCCATCTCTTCACGTTAATTACATTCTTGCACGGCCGGAATGATTGATATTCCGGCACATTTGGCGTGATTTGGCATTAAATTGATATTTCCACCGCTGCAGCCTGATTTTTAGCCCGCTTGGCCGCAAGGCCCAGCAGGGCTTATGCTGTGGTTGGGGTCATTGAGTGGTGGTCTGTCGTGCGTCAGTCCGTACGGCGGTCCGTACGGCGNGTCCGTCCGTCCGAAAGTGATATCTCCTCCTAGACCGTTCAACGGAGGAGCTTGAAACTTTAGTATGTATTAGGTACTCATCCACTATTGTGCACAACACTCTTGGAATTTCGATCCAACTCCCTGTCTTTCCACCAGGGGGCGTTATGTGAAAAACACATTTATGGTCATTACTCCTAAAGTAATTGTGATAAAGTGATGAAATTTTGTGTGAAGGTTTATCTGTGACAGCTTCACAATATATCATAGGGGTTTTGACCTTGACCTAGTTTCAAGGTCACAGGGGTCAAACTTCGATAAAAACCATGAGCCGTCCAAAAGTGATATCTCCTCCTTCACCGTTCAATGGAGGAGTTTGAAACATTGGTATAGGCCTATATTATGTACTCATCCACTAATGTGCACAACACTCCCAACCCCCAATGTACTTCGATCGAACTTGGCCTCTTCCCACCAGGGGTCAATATATGAAAGACACAGGAAAAATAACCATGTCACCATACTTCCTGTCGAAAGCGGGGAGATATGCAATGGGCTTCCCATCGACATTGCTCTAGTGATGTGTGTGTTGCCGACTAAAACGTGAAAGATGGAGAGTTTCGGTCGAGGTGAGCGAGTTTAAATTCGAGGATGATCTAGTGATAATTTGCAATAGAACACGCCGAAATATAGGTGCTGAAGGAGTGTTGTTTCTTTGTTTGAAGTGGAAATGTTCGTAGTGTAGGCCGGTTCGCAGTTTCAACAGAGTTTGCATTGCCATGGACATCTCGGTAGTTTTGGAGTGACACTTAAACTTTTCCACTTCAAATGTAAAATCGACTACGTAATTCCAATTAAGGAAGCTTTAGATTAATAGACGATAAACTTGAGGTCATCCTCGGCATAGGCCCAGTCTAAGTGTGATTACCTTTCATCTTCGGTACTTGCTTCGCCGCTTTGGAGTTGACATCTTCAACATTTGTGACACAGCCGCCTTGTTCCGACTCGGATCACAGTGCTGCCACCTGGAGAAACTCGGCTAATGTGCTGACGATTCTCCACGGTGATCCCACTCTACAAATTTATAGCTCCAAATCTTTCTGAGTTTTAGTTTTAGGGAACATTTTGGAGATGACGCGTTTTTTCTGAAACACCCTGTATGTTGTCTGACAAAATAAGCTGTGATTTGATGATAAGCGACACACATAGAAACAATCAAAGTCGGAAGTGACCACAACATGAAGTGTATATCATCATCTTCGTGTTGTAAATATAATTTAGCCGACTGCAACCCTCGCTTTTTCCCCTAAGAATGATTGATGATGATGGTGATTGAATGAGATAGTATCTGATGAGGAAGATGCTGGATGATGTCAGGAGGCGCTGGACCACGACACTGACATCAGCATAGATATTGTTCGTGTGTCACTTTCGTTTAGGGTATATTGGATGATTGAGTTCTTTTGATAACTTTGTATGAGGGACAAAGCGATTGTGAAATTGTAAATTCTAAAATCTCACCTAGTTTCTTCTTATATTTTTCAGGTAAGGCTGTTTATTTCTTCAAAAGTTTTCCTTTACGTTGGTAAGTAGTGTACCGGGTATTTGTGACCGGCTCCAGCAAAAGTAGGCACTTGTTGCAAGTGATCATCATTGGTCATCAGTTTACTCAACTATTATCACTGCTGTCCACTACTATAGTCAACCTGCAGAGATGTACATTTCAGCTATTGTGTTGTAAGGCCGTTAACACTTTCCTCGGTTGCAACAAGCGCCTACCTTTGCAAGAGCAAGTCGTACATGTATATGGGATATTATCATCCCTGGCTCTTAAGTCCGTCACATGGGACAGTAAGCCGTGGTGCCTTGTACCTTGTGTCTTTGTAAGGGTAAGTAAAAGACCCCATCCAAGTGAGGAACATGAGTAGCTTGAGATGGCCTCTTCCATACTTACCATAAACTCCCTACGCAGTTGAGAGTCGCGCCCCCTTCGGTATATCGCTCTCCACAACTGCTTTACTTCGTGGAAGTCGCCGCGTTTGGTCAACAGATGGCGTCAGGGCCTGGCGCGAGTTTTACAGCCTATCAGCACGCTGCTTTCAGAACTGTTTGGCTCATTGGCAACGGATGTTCTTGTGCTACCATGGCTACGAACCGCTCGGCCAATGAAAAAGTGTCTCTGTGCTCTCATAGGTCGACTCTCTCAGCGCCATCTGTTGACCGAACGCGGCGAATTTTACGAAGTTAAGCAGTTGTGGAGAGCGAGCAAACCGAAGGGGGCGCGGTACACAACTGCGTAGGGAGTTTATACTTACCAGGGCCAATAATGCTTCTGCTTTGGCCCTGATGGAAAAACTGTGGTGCCTTTTCCTTGGATGTCTTTGCAAGGGCAAGTAAAAGACTCCATCCAAGTGAGGAACATGAGTAGCTTGATATACAGTACGTTGTACAATTGACCTCCCTTAATCTGCAACACGCACCGTCCGCGTACCACATGCAGCGTCATACGCGTACCGTCCTTGTATCTTCTGCAGACGTCGGGCGCCGTTATGGATGGCACGCAATGAAGACGTAACTTCATTCACCCGTGGTGCACGGACGTCACGCAGAAGAGACGCGTGATGCACCCGTACCATACGCAGTGAACTGAAGCGTGCCTTCTGTGACGTACGCGGAAGGTACCAACCCGGATAAAGGTGAGTCAATTGTGCAACGTACTGTACGTCTTCCTTACTTACCAAGGCCACTATGCCTTGGCTTCAGCCCTGACGGAAAAATACAATAGAGTATCACGAGTCATTTTCTGCACTTTAGTGCTAAGTGCAATTGATCGATTATCGTTAGACAGTTCAGCTTTAATATCCGACGCTACTCCACCAGGATTAAGTGCATCACTGGTTCAGTCAACTGACGCGTTGAATGCGAAAATCCATCCGCTTGAAACTTGGAATTACAATTCAATTAGTGTTGCATTTGAAACATCTGCCTCGTTTCGAGCCTTTGTAATCTGATTTCAAGTGCGTCGGTTCACATTTCACTGCGGATGAGTGCGATGATAATCCATTTAAAGTTCCGTTAGATATTTATTGATCGTTTTTTTCTGGGCAATCTAACTTGCTCGAGACTGGATTTGACGAATAATGGAAACAAGAAATAAAGGAATTGGCAGAACTTTTTTTTTCCAACATGCAAGTTCTGCCGTGGTCTTTCAAGTATCGGAGACGATCACTCAACATTACAAGTCTGGCTTCGTTCAACGTGATAAGTCTGGCTTCACATCTCCTTATAAATTCTTCGCAGCTTTTGAGACGAAATCTCAGTAACGCCCATTCATCGTGAAGCTTTTGAAGAATTACTGAGTTATCACCAGATGAGGGACCTGACTAAGGGTATTTAATGATGATTAAGCAATGTGTTTTCCCTAAAAAAGATCTTAAAGGGCCTCTAGAAGCCGCTAGCTATTCGGCTGCTAACAGTATTGCCACTACACAACAGGGGGCGCTAGTAACTATAAACTCATGAATTGTAGATCAATTGTTGACATTGATGAAATTACTTCAGAACTCAGTAAACTAGGAAGATCTGATCAGTCGTCATGTCCTGACCGTGTGGATCGCAGCGACTGGACAAAACTGAGGACAACTAGTCGCTAGAAAGTTGAACATACATGTGCAACTGGTGGCGACCGGCAAAATCTCAGTTCCAGCGAGTTGCAAGGGTGCGTACATCAACCGTTTCTGGCGACTGATCATGCAGTCGCCTCCAGTTCCAGCTAGATCCTCCCAGTCACCAATGGCTGTATGATGATGTACATCTGGCGGACGTATGGCGTATATACGGCATACGTCCGCCAGTCCTGGTTGCGTATATATACCGTATATAAAAGTAGCTAGATTCAATTTGTATGTACGTCGTCATATGTACGCGGGATATATGGCGTATGCCGTACATATGCCATACGTACGGCATATACTCGGCGGACATATTTTTCCCTACGTAAGCCATTCGTACATGGAACGTACACTGGATGATCCATTGTACTATACGGCGGATATAAAAGTAGCTGTACATCCGCCGTATGTACGTCATTTTGCCTGTGTAATTGTCTCCAGTCGCAAATTGTGATGCTACCTGTCGGCTTTAGTGACCCAGGCCGCAAGGGCAGCAAAGTCAATACGGTATTAGGACTGCAATACGTGAAATAGTCTTCAGAAAATGATGAAGCTATATTTTTGCAATCACCACAAAATACACGAATACAGTCGAACCCCGTTATAACGAATCTCAGGGGACTCGAATTTTTTTTCGTTATATCCGAGTTTCGTTATTCGCAATTCCCGATCCGTGCTAACAACTGAATAAAATCGTTTTTGGACCGTTTTCCGTGGCTCGTTCCCGGTAAAGAAAGCTGCTAAATAAAACCCTGATCAGTTGTGAGGGTGGTTGTTACGTCTTTGCGCCAGACACATTTTGTTGGCATCGTTATATCCGAATAAAAATGCATTAGAATTTTGGTTTGGGGTCATGGAATTCCATCGTAATAACCGGATTTTCGTTAAAACCATTTCGTTAAACAAGCGTTTTTAATGCAATTTACATTACAAAAAAACGGGGACTACGAAATCACGCGTTACAAGTGAGTTTTCGTTAAAAGCCGAATCGTTATAACGGGGTTCGACTGTACATGCATCATAATGAAATAAAAGCACAAATAGCATTATATATTCAATACACAAAATGTTCATGTTTTATATGTACCGGTACAATTACTACACGTTGCCTGTGTAACCCCCCAAAACGTTTATGATTCCTGGGTCCATTCAGTGTGATCTAAACAGGATAAAGTTCAGAAACCATTTTCTGTGTGCACCAACGGGTGACTTTCCTTGCCCGTACAACACGTGATATGTCCTTCACACCAACTCTTTGACAATTTTGGAAACTTGCCATTAAACAGGAATACTGTAATGGGGAACCCGCATGACTGCAGATGGCGCAGTCAGTATAAGACCCGAATGACGTACTGACGTCACTTTTTTCGCTGTTGACGTCACGTCGTCAAAGCATGTGTACATTTTTCTACACAATTTTCCGTGCAAATTTTCCCCAAAGACGTTGTCAGTATTGGCATCCTGTGGCATTTCTGACGAAACAAAGCAGTGATATATGGAGAACTTCGAACATGAAACAGGACAGTGTAATTTAATCAAAATTGAACCAAAGAGAGTGGTTTATTTTGGAGCAAGAAGTAAATGGAAATACTGTTAGAAAATAGGACTTCCGGGTCTTACACTGACAGCGCCACGTCGTGGCGTAGTTCTGCGGGTTCCTCATTGAATTTATTCCAACGTGAGCTTTGGCAAGAACATAGGGCTCCCGCGGATCCTTAAAAAGCATTAAAAGCCAGGAATTTTTGTTTTTCAGAATTAAGGCCTTAAAAAGCCTTAAATTTGGATTTTTAGCCCGCTTGGCCACAAGGCCCAGCAGGGCTTATGCTGTGGTTGGGGTCATTGAGTGGTGGTCTGTCGTGCGTTAGTCCGTACGGCGGTACGTCCGTACGTCCGTAAACTTTGGTTTGTTAGCGCTCTAGCGCCTTTATTTTTCGAGGAATCTTCTTGGTCCTTGGTGGGTGTATATATGGGCCTAAGATCTAGGTCGAGTTCGATTTTGAGCACGGTTGGATTCCTACTTTGGCCTCCAGGGGGCGTTTTGTGAAAAATTTCAAAGGGCTATAATTTGATAATGGTTCAAGCTATCGTGTTGAAACTTTGTACACATTCACCTCTGGGTTATAGCAACTTACAGACAGAATTACGGTGAAATCTGATTCTTGACTTTGCCACTAGGGGGCCAAAACCAAAATCACTAAAAGTGCTATTTCTCCCTCACCAAGAGATGGATCTTTGTCAATTTTTTATCATGGGTATATCTAATGAGAATACATAAGATAATACTTGAGTTTTTAAATTTGACCTACTTAGGAAGGTCACAGGGGTCAAAGTTTTCTGAAATTACGAAATTGGCTCTTTTTGTAATGGCTTGACCGATTGCTTTGAAACTTCGCACATACATGTATTGAGGTCATCTCTGATAGAACCTGGGCATTGATTAGGCCCGAGGCCCCCATACCACCCAGATCATGGGGCCAAAACCCAAAACATAAAGTGTTGTTTCTCCCTAATGAAGTGATGGATCTTCATCAAATTTCTATTAAGGGTAAATGGGATACACAACATAATACTGCTCCAAGCCAAGCGGGCGCAGTGCCATTGGCACTATTTTTTTCACTCAGTGGCCTTAAAAAGGCCTTAAATTTGATGTAGCTTCAGTTTTGAAATTTCATTAAACCATTTCCCCTTCCTAACGACGTTTTTATTCATGTCAGTTGAAAACCGCCCGGTCGTGAAAGTTGGGACCCGCCCTCAGCGCTAACCTTCTGGCTGTGCTAAACCATTTATGTGTTCTTTACGACATTCTCCTGAGTTAATACTCTGGTTTCGTGTTTTTAACACACCTTTCAGATATTCAAGGCGGGCACTGAACGCGCCGCCCCTGCAATAGGTACACAAAGGGTCTTTCAGTTCATTCGCCACGGATGACCAATCGCTGGGCCGCACGGTGGCTGCACCGCTCGAGACGTCTAGGCCTTTTCGGGCTATCTAGTCCAGGTGGTCAATTTCATTCAGCTCCTATGACGGCCGAACGCCGCAAGGATAAATACCAAACCACAAGTCATTCATAGTCTGATCAGTTACAACATGCGGTCAACTAAACTCAATCCTCCCCGCCCTATCTCCGCCTTGGCCTTTTACTCCAAGAGGCCTATTGCCTACTCAATGCATATTACGATGGAGGCGGGCTCACCACCTTGTAATGAAGGTGTGTTAAAAACACGAAACCAGAGTATTTACCGCAAGTACATGAAAACTCCTGACAACTTGGCCTTAAATTTCTCCTGGACTGGCCTTAAAAAGGCCTTAAATTTGGTCACCAAAAAGCCGCAGGAACCATGATAGAAAAGGAAAGGATAATTTCTCAATTTCAAGAGAACTGTTTGAATTTTTTCTTGAATTCATATTCCAAATGCCTGAAGTGCCATCTGGAATGCAGTGACCTCTCACAAAGTACACCACAGAAAAATATGAGAAACTTAGAACTCTTAAATGGGAGTTGGTTTGTGACAACTTACATAATATTATAGGAGCTTAATAGCCCTAAGAAAGAGTCAAGCAAATTATAGCCCTGTTTACACTACATAAAAAACCCGCATCAAACCCGGGCTTTTTAGCTCACTGGGGTGAGCTATTACGATGGTGCAGCGTCCGTCGTCGTCCGTCCGTCGTCGGCGTCCCTGTTTAACACGGGGTGGTTGTGCATCGAATTTGCTCTATGAGAGGTCATTCTGATTCAATTTTCTCTTGTGCATCTAGGTGCACAAAATGGCTATCAGAAACAACTACTAGAGGGCCTTCTGATTCATATCTCGAAAGTGGGTGCACAGGCGTTAACTATCCATCGAAAATTTGTCCTCCGTGTCTATTTTGATCCACAAGGCAAGACACATTTTGATCCACAAGGCAACTTTTTTAATGCACAAGGCGATTTTTTGGGTGCACAAGGAGTCACAGGTGCACAAGTAAAGGTGCACAAGGTGTCACAGGTGCACAAGGAAATCGGTGCACAAGAAAATGGATTCACAACAGCCAAAAGTTCACTACGTC
>NMRB01001139.1:126354-138135 GCA_002633025.1 Notospermus geniculatus | reverse complement strand
AAAAAATCCATTTCAAATGGAGACAAAACGCATCTCCAACAGCTTGTCCGCAGGGCGTGACGTTTTTGTCTCCATTTGAGACATTATGTTTCGTCTCATGTCGAGATATTACCATCTCTAGTCGAGACGATCATCGTCTCATGGTCTGGTGAAATGGGCAACTGCTTCTTAATAAACAGCAGTGTTGTAAAAGTCTATAACAGCAGTACTGCAAAAGAACAGCACTGGTTGTATATAACGGGAACAGCAAAAAAAGTATAAAAGAAAAAAGTATTGGCAGAGAGTGCATAGTGGCCGTTACGCAGATTGGAACCTGTGTATACCTACATGCTAGCTAACTAAACCTAAATAGTCCTACGCTCTAACCACTACGCTACGGGGGCTCACGCTCGGCCTCGGAAGTTTTCTTTGGGTGATCCGGAAAACCAAATAGGTGGGGCTAAATTTGACCCCGTGGGTTCGCTAGGGTTAATGTCTATATTATACGCCATTTACTGAGCCCTAACCCTAACCCTAAGGGACCTACCCCTAAAGGAACTATCCTTTAAGGGCACTGCGTCCATGCATATTTGAAATCCTAGCTATCACTATCAGGTAGAGGTGAATAAGTCTCAACTGGAGAGAATGTGCTGCTCGACTGGATACAAAGATCTCACCCCGAGATCGCTGAAATTTCAATAAATAATCATGAGACATGTTCGTATCCAGCTGAAATGGTAGGTTTTCATCCTGAGATAACTGTGATCTCGATGAGAGATTTTAGAGTACTCGTTGTTTCAGCCTTAGATACGTTAATCTCTACTGGAGACAAATGACGTATCCTAATTTTTAAGAGATGAAATCGTGTCCAGCCGAAACAGAAACTCTCATCCTGAGATGAATTCAATCTCCACATGAAATAAGATGTAGGCCTATTTCAAACACGTTTTGAAACAATTTTGTCTCTATTCGAAATGGATTTTTTTCTCTGTGTACATGTAATAACTACCTGTTTGGGGGTGGGGCGGAATAAAAATAAAAAATAAGCCTGACGGCAACAACGGTTTGTTGGCATGAGGCCAAGGGCGAGGGGCATATTGTACCGGAAATATCAGTCAGTGGCACCATAGATGGCCAGAGAAACCAGGCTTGTCTGGCCATGCTTATCAGGAAGTTGTTATTATTGGAAGCCACGAGCATCCTATTAAAGATGTCCTACTTTCCCCTGAGTAATAGGCGCTATGCTCTTAACTGTATGTTTATTATGTTGACCCAGTTCATCCATAAACACACGATCGATGTACATGTACACCGAGCCCGGTGCTCGCGAGTGTACACACCGGTCAGGAAGAATGGCCAACAAAACTATGCAAATCCGCGTATTTGAATTATCTTAGTTATTAATTAAGTATGGAAATTTTTGCTACACATAAAAGAAGGAGTTGACGTATATTACCTTACCTAATGAAGGGTACCCAACGCCAGTGTACACTGACATCACGGTGTACACCAAAATGACACTGGACTGACACTGAATTGACACTGGCAGAAATGAGAACACATGGACTCACACCAAAAGAACACCGGGCTCCCAGTGTTTATGACACCAAAACGACACTGGGAAGTATGGAAGACACCAAACCAGCACTGGAAAAACTTGCATTATTCTACGGTAACACTGGAATTGTACTGGGACTTGTGACTTTTGACACTGGCGAAACACTGGAAAGACTTAGTAATTTTATCTCTCCACTCTGACACTGGGATAGCACTGGCAGAATTGTCCCAGGCCGCGGTGGAATCGGTGCAGCCTTAACAACGACCACAATCAAAAATAGCACCTGCACTGAACGAGTGCCAAATTTTTAGCTCACTGGGGTGAGCTATTACGATGGCGCAGCGTCCGTCGTCCGTCGTCGTCCGTAGCCGTCGTCGTCGTCCGTCGTTGTCCGTTAGCAGGGCACGTTTCGTAACCGCTGGAGCTATTGATCTGAAACTTGGTACATATATACCCCTAGGTCAGATGACCCACGACACCAAGTTTCGGTCCGATTCGACTCTCAGTTTGGCCACCAGGTGGCGGAAACCAAAAACACAAAAAGTGCAATAACTCCTGAACTAATGACTAGATCATCTCCAAATTTTTATCATAGGTGTAGCTAATAAGGATACATAACATATATAACGGGTTTTTGATTTGACCTACTTTTCAAGGTCACAGAGGTCAAAGTTCGACAAAAGTGACGAACCTGCCACAGTTTGTCATTATTTCACCGAGCAACTTCATATCTTGCATAAACATGCATTGGAGGGGTACCTTAAAAAATACCAAGTTTCGGCCCGATTCGACATCCAATATGGCCGCCAGGTGGCGTAACCTGAAAATCAAGTAAGTGCTATTACTCAGGAACGGCTTGACGCAGAGTGCTCAAATTTGATATTTACCTCCATCTAGATGACCTTTACATGCATGTCAAATTTCGGCCTGATTTGACTTCAAACATGGCCACCAGGTGGCGTAACCCAAAAATCATCAAAGTGCTGTAACTCAGGAACGCCTTAACCCAAAGCGCTCCAATTTGCTATGTGGCCCCCTGCAGATGACCTTTATGTCCATGTGAAGTTTCGGCCCGATCGGACATCCAATATGGCCGCCAGGTGGCGTAACCCGAAAATCATCAAAGTGCTGTAACTCAGGAACGCCTTAACCCAAAGCGCGCCAATGTGCTATGTGGCCCCCTGCAGATGACCTTTATGTCCATGTGAAGTTTCGGCCCGATCGGACATCCAATATGGCCGCCAGGTGGCGTAACCCGAAAATCATCAAAGTGCTGTAACTCAGGAAAGACTTAACCCAAAGCGCGCCAATGTGCTATGTGGCCCCCTGCAGATGACCTTTATGTCCATGTGAAGTTTCGGCCCGATCGGACATCCAATATGGCCGCCAGGTGGCGTAACCCGAAAATCATCAAAGTGCTGTAACTCGGGAATGCCTTAACCCAAAGCGCTCCAATGTGCTATGTGGCCCCCTGCAGATGACCTTTATGTGCATGTGAAGTTTCGGCCCGATCGGACATTCAATATGGCCGCCAGGTGGCATAACCCAAAAATCAACAAAGTCTTTTCTGGGAATGACTTGACCCAGATTGCTCATAACTGATATGTACCTCCCTCTGTCATTAGACTATTATGTCCAACCCAGTGAGCACATGGTCCATGGACCATTTCATTCTGACAAATTTTGTCATAAGTACAGGTTTGTTCTGCATCAAAGATCGATTTCCACCATTTTCGTATTGGCCCTTCTCCTAAGATTCATTCTAAACAAAATCCATTAGGATTTTGGTTTGTTTTGAGAAGTTCGGCAGTATTGAATTTGTTTCCCAACTAGACTACTTCAGGCCCACATGATACTGGTTGGTAACAGAGTCCACTGCTACTGTAGTGCACTGCAGAATTTATATGGAGCCTACATTTAGGCTGATTCTATTCTGGTCCTTGTCAATCTCAATTTAGTGCAACCATTATAGCCTAAGCTTAGAAATTTCACTTTTCATATTTTGATTTTTTACACTGGGAGAAGAACACTGGAGTGCCAGTGTCACTTTGGTGACATTCCAGTGTAGTTCCAAATATTTAAATTAGCACACCAGAAAGACACCAAAGTACCAAAATGACACCTGCATTCTGGTGTAATTCCAGCGTCAACCTGCCATCAAACAGCACTGGTAACATGGGATCCCAGTGTCATTTTGGTAACATCCCAGTGCTACGAGAATTACCACACTGGGATGCCAGTGTGCTAATTTAAATATTTGGAACTACACTGGAAAGACGCCAAGTACCAAAATGACACTGGCATTCTTGTGTAATTCCAGTGTCAACCTGCCACCAAAACACCACTGGGAACACTGGATCCCAGTGTCATTTTGGTACCATCCCAGTGCTACCCATACCAGGAATACCACACTGGGATGCCAGTGTGCTAATTTAAATATTTGGAACTACACTGGAATGACACCAAATGAGTACCAAAATGACACCAAGTCAGTACCAAAATGACACTGGCGTGAGCTTTATGATTTATGGAGTTGCACTGGAATGACACCAAATTGGTACTGGCACATAACACCAAAACAGCACCAAAATAACACTGGAAAGACACTGGCGTAGGGTGAGGGGTTAGTAAAGGTCACAATAGCCCTTTTTACACGGTGCAGGTTCGAGCAAACCTACCTCCACCCTCCTCGGGCGGGTTCGGTTCAGGATGGATTGATCGCTTTTACACGGTGCGGGTTACCGAACCCGCCTCGATCTAGTTCGAGGTCGGTTCGTTCAAATGCATGCCACCAGATGGCGTGTATCAACATTTACATTATCACAAGTAAGAAATATCCCAAAAATAATCACTTAAAATCGATAAACTATGCTTCTAACAACATGAGCAGTGCTTGAGAAATCTCGTGTGTGATTTTCTTCACAGGGAACTTACAGCTGAATGCGCCAGCGATGCCATTCATATGTAGCGTGCGCAATCCCGCACGAGGCCGGTGGAGGTCGGTTCGCTTTTACACGAGAGAATAACCAGCCTGAACCTACCTCCACCTTCCCGAGACTCACGCGGCGAACTGAACTGGCCCGAGGAAGGTGGAGGTCAGTTGTTTCGCTTTTACACGGGGAATTAATAACCGAACCCTCCTCGATCTGGTCTCGATCCGGAACGCACCGGCAGTGTAAAAAGGGCTCATGTGTCCAACTCCTCAAGTGATGAAACAAGAATGTCCACCAATTTTACTGTGCAACACTGGTCCCCTGCCTTTTACAGCCGCTCCGCTATAGGCCTACAATACAATAGGCCTCGAGGACAGTGGACCAGCATGAAAATGCATCAAAAATAATCTCGTCATTTGGTCCGAAAATCGTCCAAAAAACACCAAGCCGATTATATTATTCAAATTGCTTCACGGGACACAATTTCACGCCAAATGATTAGCTATTGCGTCGATAATCAGTAGATTACGTGAATGGAAAAGGAGAAAATACAGGAGAAAAATTGACCCACTTTTAAAAGTGTGCATGATTTTAGTGGTGAGAATGCCTCAAGGCCAGCTCACCAACAAGGAAGTTGATTTCAGCAAAAAGAGGTGTTCGGGTGATAATCAGGGGCATATGTCACATCCATCACTTTCTGTGCAAACTTGAGGTGGACTGTTCAGTATTACAGGGCAAGGACCGTTACGTCTCATGAGGAGGACAAGCAGTAGGCCTAGGTGTCATCCCCAACCACGTTACATGTCCCCGACAGATTCATTTGAACATCTTCCTCACCATGAGTGAAAGGGGGTCGCTGGGTCAAACGGACATAAGTTGTGATAGTGGAGGTCTCAATGAGGTGGACCAGACCTACATGTATGGTACGTTTAAATCATCTGGAGCTCGATGGGAGGACCCTTTGGTTGTCAGGCAGACCTCGGGTATTGTTGGTGAAGTCTGGCTATTGAAATGTGTTTTATTGACAGGACACTTCCAGCCAATCCCATGCCAATGCCTGTGTTCAATAGGGAACCACGATCACGCAGACCACGCGAGAATATACGCGTGGGTTTGAACTGATAGTACACCGACGCCACCTATTATTCATGACGATTCAAGGTGTGATTTTGCTTGGTGAACCGCATCTCTCGAACAATGAGCCTCTATAGGTGTCACGTCTGCTCTATCAGTCTCACGTGACCACTTGGCGCTCCCCATTTCGAATCAAGGACTGGTTGCATGTTTTATTTCGAACCAAGGTTCAGCTGGTAAGAAAACAATAGGGCCGTTTAGATGACAGGCCAAAATCCACATGCGATCCGATCGAATCCGATTGTGGTTCAAAACTCTTGCTTGTAAATGCTACCCAATGTGACCCAATGGCTGATACTCATAAAAGCTAGCAAATGCTTTTACTTCAAGTTTTACAGTACATTTACATTGGACTTTGCTGTGCAAACCTTAAGTAAAAGTATTTGCTTTATGAATACCAGCCAATGTGGATTTTGGACCACATCACATACGACCACACTCAGATCTCGTCTCTAAGGCTGCGTTTAGCTGACTCGCGGAATGCGGTATAGGGACGCGGAAATCCTGGCGGAAAGATGTGTTGTATGTGACAATGCATTGCATTTTCCGCTTCCACGTTCCGCAATCCGCGTGTCAGCTAAATGCAGCTTTAAACGCAAATGAGACCCGATGCGGGTCGATCGGATCCAATCGGATTGAATTTGAATGTGTTTTTTTGGCTCATCTAAACGGCCCTATTGTGCGTTGGACCGTTTAGAGTAAACCCTAAGTTCATTGTTGTCTGGTTATTAGGGGTTTGATTGACATATGCCCATCCAGCTCCAGATGATTTAAACGGACTGTAATATTGGGGCACACAAAAAGAGATTAGTGAGTTTTGCAACTGTCTGGTTAAGCGTGGCGCATACGAGCGACTAAAATGGGGGCGACTACAGATGCAACTACTACATCGCATGCGATAATTACCTTTGAGGTCGATCAGTGATGTCATCCGCGATATCACTGATCTTCCAATGAAGCATTTGTTGCAAACGAGTCAACAAAAACTAAAAATATGTTCAGGCGCTGCTGTGATCGCAAGGCTGGTCACCTAGAAAATCGCTCGAAAAATTGTGAGCGCCATGCTAGGCCAATGGCAACCTGTACCGGTAGCGAGGATTCACAAGTTATTCGAGTAGGCTGTAACAATGGACTTGTCGTTGGGTAAAACAGGCCATTTCAAAAACTCATTGTCGAAAAAATACTCGAATTTGATTTTGAGAATTTTGACATTCATCGATGAAAACCAACAACACTGACCAACATTTAGCACGAGAAAGTCCGTTTCGTTTCTTCATTGACTAAGGATTTTCTCTGAATCTGTTACCACATCATGCTACTCACCCACGGCTGGTGCTATACATCTGGTCAGTCACAACTGACGGCTGGTGCTCGAACCATTTTCTTGTAATCTTTCCGCACGTTGATGCCACAGGCAGCAATTCCTGGAAGCGAGGAATTTATTTCAAAACGAATATCTAATATTCTGGCCCGATGTTGTAATTAGACCAGTGGAAAACCCAGAATGCGAAAGTGACTAATTATGAAATGATTAGCCATCATATGATGAGCGGTTTATCACTTTCTAGGCCAATGATTTAAAAAACCATCGGATCTCGTCAGGCTGCCTTCATATCTCATCAGCCTTACCTGGTAGTCAGATTCACCTAGCTGAAATAGAAGTAAACTTTGAACCCAATTCTCCCGAGACCTCCTCCCCGTAAAGGATGGCTGGAAAGAAAGACAAGACACGGCTACTCTCAGAGGCCAGTGAGGGCATTAAGACCTAGTACGGCAGGAAAGAAAGACAAGACACGGCTACTCTCAGAGGCCAGTGAGAAATTAAGACCTGGTACAAGCTTCCACATTTACAAGGGGTAAGTTCATCTTGAGATTTCAGGCTACTGAGGCGCCCTGATAGTTGAGTGGTTATCACGTATACTAAGCAAGCAGACAGTTTTTCCATGGGACATTCTTATCTTCCACACCAGGTTCTTTCAGTTCATGACAGACTTGTTATCATCCTATTGATTGACCCAGGCCCACTTGCACAAGTGTTCATTCACTGACCCCAGTTTTACATTGTATCCATTCTTTACCATGTATGTAGTTTCATAGATTTAAGACCGGTTCATTATAAGTGCCTGTGACCACCCCCGTGCAGCACAACGTGAATAGGCCGACGGTCCCTTGTTGTTCATTGGTGCACATTTTCTCGTGGTGGTGGGCTGAAAGTGACTCGTGGTTGTCAGTACGGATAAACAGATTGCTATTTGTGGTTTAATCTGTGTACCGTGCGGTTGATTAACTTTCCGTTGGGTTTTGTCGTTCGGGGATCATTGCGTAACAGGGTAATTCACAGAAATGTTCAACAAATAACACCCGTATAGGCCTACTGGTGGGGCTAGTCGTTATGCAAAACCCACGGCCAGTGAGTGCGGTAGGCCTACTCATTCGGCATCGGTTATCCAGGCATTGCTTACGAATTGTGATGTAAACATAGCACAAAGGGGCAGGCAAGACGTCAATCATACATGTCAGCTCTATAGAGTGTTTGCACGTGACGTCACAGCGGCCATGTTCGATTGTTTTCAAAGTCTGTTCTTTTGTTGTATGCCTCCAAGTTAATCTCCGTAGACCGTGACTGGCGACAAATTCTTTTGTTCATACCTCCAACATGGCCACCGGTGCAAACACTGTGTTCATGGATTTGAACCATGAGGTCAAAGTTATACAGAATGGGCGTGGCTTGAATATATACAGAACCGGTCTTAAATCTATGAAACTAGAGTATTCTTCAAACAATCGAACTAGGTTATAAATATGGTTAGTGATAAAACCCCGAATGAAACAGATTACATCTCCTACCAGATGTTTTAATGTCATCTGGATTACATCTCCTACCAGATGTTTTAATGTCATCTGGATTACATCTCCTATCAGATGTTTTAATCTCATATGGATCAGATGGGGATTCAGAGGGAGGCGCCACCAGACATACACCTCCCCTTTTAGCCAAAAAATTTGTAAAATCAACTGTAAGAATTCTGGAATTGGGCTCAAATTTCAATGTTCCTAGGACATGGTGCCCCGTCTTTTCCCAATCCTGGATCCATTCCTGTGGTGGATGGCATGTCCTACCTGATATTTTGATATCGATGATGTCCAACCGTTGTCCAATCTGTTATACTATAAACTCCAGATCTTCAACCTTATTCAGCACCCTCCGATGTTGATGCCATATTTTCACCGCAAGTGATGACATACGTGCTCATGGACTTGGTGGTCCGGCTCGTGGACTGGTCACGATGTCAATTTCGATGTTAGTTATCCACAGTAAAAGGAAAAGTGGCCTCAGGGGGAGTTTTCAGTCTTTATGCACAAATCACAAGTACCTCTTATCAGTGACGTTGGTCAACGGTATGTTGGCCTACTGATCGATCAGTTCACAATCGTGGCCTCTTTGATAAAATATCAAGTTGACATGAGGACATTGACACATCATGGTCCTGTTTTTTTTCCGCGACGAGTCTCTACAGGCCACGATGTTCGGTTCAGGCCATCTTCGATAATGGAAGGCCGATCTGCTCACCACTGCGTTACATTGCACATCATCCTTCGAGAAATTGACCGGTCCGCGGCGAATCCGCTGCCTCTCCAAGAGGAGGCCAATCAGAACCGGTGTTGTGAAATTTGAATCGTGGTACAAATAGTGGTAGCCAAAGACCCGATATAGAGTGCAATATGATTGGTCGACCGGTAAAGTTGGCATCGTACCAAGATACGCCACGGACCGGTCTGTTACTCGAAGGGTGATGTGCGATGTAACGCAGTGGTGAGCAGATCGCCCTTCGATTATCGAAGATGGTTCAGGCCTACTCATGGTCTGCCGACGTTGTGGATAGGCAAGTATTGGACAGATCTTTCACAAAAACAATTCAGTCACCTGTGGATCGACTTCCAGTTCTCGGATTTCAGTTTGATTTCGTATACATGTATTGCATATCATATAGCATTTGTATTGGGGAAACGATTTCAGTAAGTTGTAAGCCTTGTTCTCTGCTGTGTTTTAGGTACAAAAGAGAAGCAAATAAGCCTAGTCAAGGTATCAGCTACATGAAGAAGCTCTTGAGCCACTGTCGTGACATTCAGATGAGACATAAACTTGCTACTTCACTTGGTTTGACGGATGTTGTGATGGAAATGTACAAGGGAGATGGAAGTGCTTATCTTAAGGACACAGTTACTGCTTAGATTAGAATGTTGCATGATTAATTTCAGTGGACTTATGTGAGTAGCAAAAGTAAGAGGGAGAAGATAAAAATTAAAACAGCTGAGTTTGCTTCATGCTGTTCTTCTCAAATACGTGTATGTGATTACACTCTCTGAAACATCTGTATCTGTGTTTCTAAACATGATCTTGTCATGATGACTTGATCATTGTGAATACCAGTATTAAAGTCGCCGACAGAAAATAACACGTTTTCAGTTGAGTGAAAGTTGGTGTGGTAGAATTACCCTGGATTTCACAGAACTCTAGTCTCAAAATCTTCACGTCACTGAGAAACAACACTAGTATCAAATAAAAAATGCTTAATAAAGAGAACAAGTAAACTTTCAAAAAGAAACAGAACTCAATACCAAGACCACATCATCATGCCCAACAATGTCACCACCAGGCGATAGGTGGCAGCAGGTGACGGTGCTATTCTCATTCTACGTTGTGAGATACTTTTTAGCCCGCTTGGCCGCAAGGCCCAGCAGGGCTTAAGCTGTGGTTGGGGTCATTGAGTGGTGGTCTGTCGTGCGTTAGTCCGTACGGCGGTACGGCGGTCCGTACGGCGATACGTCCGTAAACTTTTGGCTTGTTAGCGCTCTAGCACCTTTATTTTTCGACGAATCTTTTTGGTCTTTGGTGGGTGTGTATATGGGCCTAAGATCTAGGTCAAGTTCGATTTTGAGCACGGTTGGATTCCTAGTTTGGCCTCCAGGCGGCGTTTCATGAAAAATTTCAAAGGGCTATATTTTGATAATGGAGTGAGTTGTTGTGTTGAAACTTTGTACACATGTACCTCTATGTTATAGCAACTTACAGACAGCGTTTCGGTGAAATCTGATTCTTGACATTGCCACCAGGGGGCCAAAACCAAAATCACGTAAAGTGCTATTTCTCCCTAACTAGGTGATGGATCTTCATCTAATTTTGATCATGGGTATATCTAATGAGGATACATAACATAGTACCCCAGTTTTTAATTTGACCTACTTTTCAAGGTCACAGAGGTCAAAGTTCTACAAAAGTAACGAACCTGCTGCAGTTCGTCATTATTGCACCGAGCAACTTCATATCTTGCATAAACGTGTATTAGAGGGGTACCTTCAAAAATACCAAGTTTCGGCCTGATTGGACATCCAATATGGCCGCCAGGTGGTGTGACCTGAAAATCATCTAAGTGCTACAACTTGGGAACGGTTTGACCCAGAGTGCTCAAACTTGGTATTTAGCTCCCTCTTGATGACCTTTACATGCATGTCAAATTTCGGCCTGGTTTGACCTCCAGTATGGCCGCCAGGTGGTGTAACATGAAAATCATCAAAGTGCTATAACTCAGGAATGACTTGACACAGAGCGCTCAAATTTGCTATGTGGCTCCCTCTAGATGACCTTTATGTGCATGTGAAGTTTTGGCCTGATCGGACATCCAATATGGTCGCCATGGCATGTTTGTACTTGGTCGCCATGGCATGTTTGTACTTGCAACTGTAAGATATGGCTTAAAGGAGCTCGACGTCCAAGTTGTAAACAAACTGGTTTGTTTACAAACAGTGGCCAGCAAACTAGTTTTATTGCTTCGTGAAGGTGGCAGCACCAGTAGCGCCCCGTGATCGTTAGACTGGTGCCCGGTCCAATGCAACTCATTCACGATATTCACGTCAGTACATATCACCGACAATAGGTGGCAGCACCGCAGGCGTCGCGTGGATAGAGAACCAGTGAGTGAGTGTTTACAACTTGGACGTCCAGTTCCTTTAAGAGTGATTGCTGATGATTTCTACCAGTACCACTATGCTGTCAAGCCAAGCGGGCACAGTGCCATTGGCACTATTTAAGACCGCCACACACCAATGGTGTGGCGGTCTTCCTTGGTTTTACTGGAATTCTCTGGATCTCTGAATCTCTCTCTGGATCTCTCTCCA
>NMRB01001139.1:99548-110460 GCA_002633025.1 Notospermus geniculatus | reverse complement strand
TTCCATGACCTAGTGACCTACTTAAAGACCAGTTGAGCCAAGGTAGTCATGTTTGGTATCAAACTAAAGGTAATCAAGTGTAGGTTTGAACTGACCTACTTCCACGACCTAGTGACCTACTTAAAGACTAGTTGAACCAAGGTCGTCATGTTTGGTATGTCATGAGACGTCATGTGACGTCATGTCATGTGACGTCATGCCACGTCATGTCATGTGACGTCATGTCATGTGACGTCATGGACGTCATGTCATGTGACGTCATGTACGAGGTTTGAAGTGACCTACTTCCATGACCTACTGACCTACTTAAAGACCAGTTGAGCCAAGGTAGTCATGTTTGGTATCAAACTAAAGGTAATGAAGTGTAGGTTTGAACTGACCTACTTCCATGACCTAGTGACCTACTTAAAGACTAGTTGACCAAGGTAGTCATGTTTGGTATCAAACTAAAGGTAATGAAGTGTAGGTTTGAACTGACCTACTTCCATGACCTAGTGACCTACTTAAAGACTAGTTGAACCAAGGTAGTCATGTTTGGTATCAAACTAAAGGTAATGAAGTGTAGGTTTGAAGTGACCTACTTCCATGACCTACTGACCTACTTAAAGACCAGTTGAGCCAAGGTAGTCATGTTTGGTATCAAACTAAAGGTAATGAAATGTAATAAATGACAGGTGGCGATCATGGATGGGGCATTCTGTTCCATAACTGGAGAACTGCTTCATCAATCAAATTCACATGTCAGCTGAGCGCATCGCCCTTGGGCGACTTGTTTATCTCATAGCGGCATTTCGAGATATCCGTGTGTTTTTGTTAATTACCTATGCAACAAGGTGGATGAACAGAGAAATTGACTTTTATGTCAATCATAATAAATATTCCAGGACTGTTTCCATTAGCTCATTCTCTGAAGACATTCAAATCACAGAATCCGCAGAAATTTGCTGACAAGTCGAAGTTGGTGACACTTAAAGCCCCGCTGTAGTGAATTTTACGATATTTTCAAAATGTTAGGAGAGTGCACATAGAGGTCTCATGGCCTCCTTAGGTGCCCAAAATGCTTGCCTCCATACCAACTTCAGAGAATCAAGGCCTAGTTTTTTTCAGCACAGATTAGAAAAAACGACAGGGAGAGCTCTAATGTATTCAGATGGAGCGTAGTGCATTTTACACTACACTGACGTCGTGACGTCATGCACTGACGTCGAGAATCGCGGCGATGGTTTGTGCTTTTCAAATTCAATACAGTGGGGCTTTAAAGGAGCTCTAGTTCGAATTGTAAACATTACGGTTTGTTTATTTACATGGTTGATTATGATAGTTATTTTTCCTCAGACAGGTGGCAGCGCCGTGTATACCAAAACATTAATGTTATCTATTCTATTTTTATATCTATCTTGATAAATATTCTTGTAACTGAAATATATTTATGATTTTACGCTCAAAAACAAACAAAAAGTTGTGAAAGGTGAGATTTAATTCGATTTTATCTGATTTGTTAGTACCAGAAGTTGACAATAGGTGGCACACCGTAATGTTTACAATTCGAACCAGAGGACATTTAAAGGGGCACTGTACTCCTTCCCTATCCTGTACTAAACATAACCATGTTAAAGAAGCACGGTATTGGATCTCAAATGCATTATTTGACTGCCGACGTAGAGGGAGCCACCTACCGGCAGTAAGACGCACTACAAAATTACAAAATGTACATAGTAAATCGGGCCAATTTGCTGACAACGTAGTTAGTCCCAGGCGTTCAAATCACAGAATCCGTAGAAATTAGCCTGAAGCTCGTGACACTTAAAGTGCCACTGTACGCACAAGGTATGCTGCAGTATCCCTCCCCTGGCGGCGGAATAGGGAACCAACGTGATAAGACTGGTGTCCTGTCCAACCCATACAATAGCCAGTGGGAACACCTTGGCTAGACTGATACTATGTTGAAACCTTAGCTGACAAAAATGGTTTTTCATCACTTGAGAAGTTCAACGCGCTGTTATAGCGTGACTAACCCTTCATCAAATAAGGTACCGTGCTTCAACTCATTCTTTTATGTGTGGCAACAGTCTCAATACCTAATTGGTAACTTAGATCATTCAGATAGATAGATTTGAACAGTCTTGCCGAGCATGCATTGAGACCAGATCATGATCAACCTCGCCACCATGAATTAGCGCTGTGGTATACAGTGTACATCGGTTGCGGCTGTTAACTTACAAACGAGGTTGCCTAAAGGTCAAAGGTTACGTCGGCGCCACGAGATAGACATCCTAATGCTTAAAGTAGTGGTGCTTTAAAGCCGCACACTATGCACCGCTACTCACTCCCCAGTTCAGCCGAAATATAGTGCAACCTCATCTACAGGCGTGCGTAGTGTATAGAATCACATATTATAGCATTATCCTGCATCGAGGTTTTGGAAATCCCCTTGGGGAATCCCCAATGCTGTGTGTAGTCTTGCGCAGCCAGCCACACAGTACTTTACGGTTCCCCAGATTCGAAACAGCGGCTGGGTGACCGAGACTATGCTCTTCGATTATAACCCATCTGTCTATAGTGTCTGGCTTTAAGCCAGCAGCACACCAGGTGATATCACAGCGATCTAAATTGCCACCGATCTTCTCGCCAGCCACACAGAGTTACACTCAGCCCCAGTGTGTATCCGACGTCCCAGTCTTCCACACACTGGCACTTTTGGGGCTCAAAAGCCGTGAACACCACTAGATGGCACTCCACTGGGCTCCAGCCAATCACCATGATTTCTCACTCATAATTGCCATGGAAATTCCGCGAAACTAAGCTAAATGAGAAGTGCCCGTGCCCGTGCTGCCACCACGCGGTCTTCATGACTGTTAATCTCTAAAAGAGCCAGACGCGGAGTGTGATTTACCGAAGGGGTAAGCCCGTAGCGTCTGGCCAGGCGAGACCACACAGAGTAGGCAATGTCGATTTTGGTGTTTTCTGATATTGGGTGATATCGCTGGTGAGAAGATTCCACGATTCCACCCATTGCTGTCCAGCGCCACCTGGTATCACCAGCTGATTTTGCTCGCTTGTGATATCACCCGCCTGGTTTCTAGACAGACCGGGTTAAAAGGTAAAGTCGGATGACACCTCTGCCATCTAAGGCTCCCCCAACACTCCCATAGGGGGTGGAGTGTGGGTTACCCCAGGCCTGGGTGGAGTGGGGGTTATCCAATCCTGGGTGGAGTGGGGTTATCCAAGGCTTGGGTAGAGTGGGGGTTATCCAAGGCTTTTGTGCAGTGTGGGGTACCCCAGGCCTGGGTCGACACCCCCAGATTTATTCAGAGAGAATTAGTTCCTACCATGTTTAGGGACCCCCTGAAATATTTCCACTGATTTAAAGAATGTTCCTTTTGTACTTTTCCCTTGTATAAAATGAAACGCTGCCCCGTCTTGTGCGCTGAATTGGAAAAATGTATGATTTGTTTCAACGATACGTGGAAAAAGGGCTGGGATTTCATCAAATGAACTCCTGCCAGATAAAACTTCAACAAGGCCATGCAAGGGTTGAAGGTTTTCTCGAAAACAAAAGGCCTTAGGGCCTGGCAAACGAATAATGCAAGGGATACACGCTCCCATCCAATGAATATACTTCAGTCGTGATGCAGTCGCTGTGGTCTTGAGAAGCCAATCAAGGTGTTGGATTTCATGTGTTACCGGCCGGTAACCCCGACGAGGACTGTAAGTAACTACATAAATGGAGTCTACACCTGTGACAGCAGCAATCGAGTTGTGACAAATGCGAATTCCCTTGACGTCCAAAGACATAACTTTGTCTTTGTTCAATAAAATAGATTCAGCAAACTTTATAATATTATAAATTGTGACTTTAACAAGAGTATTTACAACACACCAGATGACAAACGTCGCGTCGAACCAAAAAGACATATAGGAGGGATCCCTTCTTGAACATACGTCTTCGTTGGGTATGACGAGATTTCCCCGAAATGTACCATTCCGTACGTCGTACAGCCGATTAATGACGGAACCGTCCCCTTTCTTAACTTCTTGGATAAAATATTTTCCATAACTTGCACATGCAGGAATCGCTCCTCTTATAATCAGAACCGTATATCTGTTAGCGATGCTAAATTTTCGGTTGTCTAAGTGGTATACTGACACACGGTAAACTGGCACTGTTTCAGGGTTTTGAACTGCAGCAAGATATCCAGTTATGGGGTCAAAAAACCACAATTTAAGCCCCGATAGACACAGTGGAGGCATGAAAGGTGCTCGAATTTTCAATCGGTACTGGATTTGATTAAATTCCTACAATATACAAAGACTTCGTTGAAGATAATGTATCATGACTTCATTGTTTACATTCAATGTTTGTAAACATTGATGTTGTTTTGGATTTCTGGGGCATGCCATCCCACCAAATTGAATACTTTCGGTGTCAAAAGAATTTCTAGAGGGGCATGCCACCAACAAATTACTCATAAGACAAAGAAAGCCTGGACATAAACAAACAAAATGTAAATAAACAATGAATTTCGTGGCCCGCAAAAATACCTGTGATACATTATCTTTAAAGTATCTACGTAAAGCAACATATTTTCTGTCCTAAATGTTAGCGAGGCCGAAAAATCCAACATTCGTGAGGAGAAATATTCATGGTAAAGGGGCCTTGTAAACATTTTCTGCGGGGAAATATATTTGCGAGTGTCGCACACTGAATAATGAAGAAGATCGACACCACACTTCTCCGGAAGCAGGAGAAGCTGTGTCCTGGTACAATCTGTACTTAGCTGCATACTGCAATGCTTGTTATGTGTAAACACTCGTTCAGGGCACAAGGGAGACTCTGGGAATGACGTCACGATGGGAATCCCCATGCTGCATTATGGTCAACTGGTGCTGATGACTCATCAATATAGGATTTAGCGTGGAACGAAATTCGCATTGCATTATGGCAGGTGTCAACGGTAATTTGCATTTGCGGAGAAAAAATTTAGCGACTGCTACAGGAATTTGAGATTTTCGCCACAATTTTTCCCTGCGAACATATTTCACTTTATGGTTACAGATTTTTCTTGAGCAGTAAATGGATCGAGAAACAGCCATGTGAAGGTCTCTATTCGATGTGAGAAACTTGAACAGTTATTGTGGTGATGTCAGGCACATCAATGACATCATTCTGAGTTGTCCACATGTGTTGGTACAACCCAGCCACATGATGTCATTTGGCCGGGATGACGTGCTGATGACGTCGATCTGTTTTGAAGGCGGTAAAGTCCACTCATTGCTTCAGTCGTGGTCCTTAGATAATTGAGCCCGTCATGGACAGATATTTTGCCAGTATTGATATATAGAAATGCATCAATACTCGCAAAATACCTGTTCACGGTTGATCATAATAGTGAGGTTTCGAAAGCGCCCGGTTAGGCCCTACGACGACGTTTATCTATTGTGTGGGTATACCCAAATGTCGTCGTATGGCCTATCCGGGCGCTTGCAAAACCTCCCCAATGTAACTATAGAGCAACGCAGAACGTGGCATATGTCCCGTATGTATGTTGAGTTGGTTTCCCCTCAACATGTAAAGTCCAGCAACATCTAACTGCGACTTAAGGCGAGACTTTTTTTATACCTTGGTTAGCGTGCCCGCCGCTCCGTGAATTCCCGAAAAAAAAATAAAAATAAAATTTTATTTTCGGCCATTTAGCGTGCCCGCCGCACTCGAAATCGCTGAAAATCAGAATAAAAAAAAACTTTTTCTTTATTTTTTTCCCACCCGCCGCCGTCATGGCCGTGGATGCAAAACTGTGCAGAAGAGGGCAAATACTTCTGCAAGCTGAGGAACGCTAGGGAGGATTACAACATCCTCCATCAGAGTACTACACAACTTGCACAATGCCAAACAAGCATACTGGCAAATCAATGTCAATGATGTGGGGTAATAAGTTGGAGGCAAAGTTACTTTATTTTGAAATAAACTTTTATTTTTATTTTTCCCTCCTCTCTGCTGGTCCTACAGAAGGCTTCTGTGAAAGCTGAAAATAAAATTTTATTTTTATTTTTTTTCCGACCGCCTATGGATGTCCTTGGATAAAAAAGCACGCTAACCAAGGTATAAAAAAAGTCTCGCCTAATGGAATGCAGAAGTTAGGAAATTGATAGTTGGATTTTCTACGGACCTTTAATCACACTCGGCTCTTGAATAACTGGTGCATAGCACGAACGACCACAAATGGTCAACAGGCATAATTAAAAACTGCAAAGCTCTGCCACATTACATGACTTCGGCATTCCATTGGGGCGTAGTTAGAATGTTGTCGGACTTTAGGCCTATACGGAATTTAACCAAATTGATGAAGGAACAATGTTCGGTGGAATGAGGAACCCGTGTGCCATTTATCCCAACAGGTCAGCGCTGTGAGCAGCGCTACCGAAGCGACGTCATTTTAGGTGTTGACATTGCATCATGAGAAAATGAGCTATACATTTTTCTACAGGAATAATGAGATAAAGACGTTGCCGTTATCGCCATCCTATCTCTTCATTTTAAGGAAAAAAGCACCGAAAACTGCAGAAATTTTCATCTGCTACAAGATGATGTAAATTTTAATACCAGGCGACCGAAACAAAAGGGTTGTTTTCACGTCAGAAATAAATAGAAATAACGTTAGAAAAAGAAACTTCGGTCGCAACGCCACGTCATGCAAACTCGTCCCCAGTGGGTTTACGTTCCTACAACACCACTGGGAAGGGCTGACGACTTCAGGAATACTGCGCATGCGCGATATACTAATTTTGAGGCGAATCATGCCGAAGCTGGCACCTGCGGCATGATGTTCCCAACTAAACTATTCGTTTGAAATTGCTCTAATACTCAAACAACTTCGTGTTTTGGGGGTATTATATGGCTTTTTAGGCATATATGATATTTTTCAGTCATCGAAGAACGAAATATTGTGTGAAACAAACATTTTGGCACGCTGCCAGCGGTTGTCCAGAAATTCTGGACAAGTCGTAGCCCTTGCCAGAGATATCCTTGGATGAGGTAGATCTGGGTACGAGATTGCACATCGTGACGTTAGTTCCTCCGGTTCCCCATTGATGGAATCTGATTTCAAGATGGCGGCTCTGGTGGCCATATTATGAAGCGAAAGGCAGTCATTTCCGAAAGGAACCTTCCTCTAGTCACCCCTAACATACATACCAAAGATCAATTTGATCTGGCAAACGGTTCTCCCTGAAATCGACGAAATCTGATTTCAAGATGGCGGCTCTGGCGGCCATGTTCTAAATCGAAGTGCACCATTCCAAAAGGAACCTTCCTCCAGTCACCCCAACACACACACAAAAAATCAGTCTGATTGGGCCACAGTTTCCTTTTAAATGATTGGAAATAGGAAAGTTAACGGACAGACAGTGATGAGACGGATGGATGGACATAATTGTTGAAGGCATAATGCCCCCACTTCCATTGAAGCGGGGATAAAAATGAGGTTGAAGAATATGATTTAAAGCCTCACAGTATTGAATTTTACGATATTTTCAAAGTGCTAGGAGAGTGCAGGTATAGGTCTCATAGCCTCTTGAAGGTCCCCAAAATACTTGCCTGATACTTACTTCAAAGAATCAAGGCCTAGTTTTCAGCGCACATTGAAAAAACTGCAGGCAGAGCTCTAATGTAATCAGATAGACCATAGTACATTTTACACTACACTAACGTCGGAGGACGTTAGCACTTTCTGAATTCAATACTGTGAGGCTTTAACTTTTGCTGTCTCGAACACAATGATACAATGGCAATGGAAAAGTATAATTCACTGTAACTTCAACATGGGCAAAGTGCCAAGCTTGAAAATGTATCAGGGAGCAGGTTCTAATATATCAACTGCACGAATCGTCCATCTTGAACCAATTTGCTCATTATATATGTTAAAAATGAATAATAAAGACATGGATTTTTCAATTGTCATGTGGGACTTTTTAGGTTCAATTAAATAACTCATGTAAAGTTTCCGAAATGATGGGGGGCATCGTATGGCAATGTGAGTGAGACTCATCTGATCTTTCTTACTGAAACAGTTGATTATTTCAACGAGGCTGATTTTTGTGTTCGGAAACTTATTAAAATGGTAAATATATGTTATTGTTGAATAGGCATATCCGAGCATTTGATACATACCTGGCATTTTAATGGTGATTTTGGACATCTTAGTGCCAGATTTTGATAAATGTAAGGTGTATAACATCTTCATATACTTTGTGCGGTCAAAATTAAATAATGACATCACCAGCGACACATCACGGGCGACAAAAAAAACTCTCGAAGTGTACATCATGTCCTCGTACAGTTTGGCCGTTTTTGCCGTGGCGTTTTGCGATACGTGGTAAACGAGGCCATTTTTGGCAGATTCTATGATGAAACTGTAGGCGATCAGTAACAAGGCATCATTTATAAAACAAGCAACAGAGATACCTTCCATGTTGTCGTGAAGCGCCCACATTCTAGTTACCTCGTCAACGCGACCGCCCCATTCTAAACATTCCTTCCTGGTCTTTAACTCTATTCGACCAACGTATTTACCACGAGTAAAATCATACATACTCAATAATGGCCTCATACGACATTTAGGATTTTGCGCACTTGCGCGATTAATCTCGAATAATATTATGTAATTTAGCCTAAATTGAGGTGCAACTGACTCGTAGTCCGAATCTTTGTAAAATGTGACATTGTATCTTACTCGGCAGCATGCACTCTTAGCATCGATGAAGTATGAGACTTGCCTAATCCATTGACCGGAGGTCGAAGTCGATTTTAACAGAACTAGCGGCTGTGTTGGGTGCACACTTGCTGTCATGTGGTGGAGAGACGGGTGATGTCCTTAGGACCGTGAAGACAGCTGGATGAGCCGGCAACAGCGGAGTCGGTCTCGTTATGAGAGTTGCATGACAACAACAACGTCAGCATGTTTAGGCATGATTGTCATTGTTTTAGAGTGTCAAAAACCTCCCAAAATTAGTTGTGACATTGAATATTGTGCTAAATTAGATTGATGAACCTAATAATCGGACATTGAGGATTACTTAGGACGAACTGACAGCTTTGGATCGTTTTGTTTCGATTGGATAGGACTCGATCAGTTTGAGGGAAATCAACCCATGATTCCACATGTGATTTGACCTTGGTTCGTTCGATTACTCGGATTACTCGATTCAGTTGGATTAGACAAAATCATTGCGCTGCCCCGGGGCTTTCCGATGACGATTTATTCATTTATTTTTACTCGATTCTATGAGGTGTTCGCGTCTTGCTTACATCATTCTGATTCGGGATTTGGTCATTCTGGAAGTTCATTCGGGACATGATTCAATTCGATCAAGGAGGCCTCAAGTATATATAGGAAACAAATAACTTGACCAGCATAGTTCAAAAGTGGAGATAGCCGATGGAGCTGGCCCGGACTGGAGTACATGTAGCAGTCATTCGATAGCAGCTTACGTGAGTATGTTTATTGAATACAGTCCTCATAGACTATAATAGCTGATAAAGATTACGCCCAAACAGTTTGCATCACATAGTCTAAGATACCAATAACATGTTTCTCCACAGTGCGGTACTGCTGATGAATAGCATGTTATGTACATGTAGGCCAACACCATGTAGCAGTCATTCGATAGCAGCTTACGTGAGTATGTTTATTGAATACAGTCCTCATAGACTATAATAGCTGATAAAGATTACGCCTAAACATGTGGTCTCGTTCCTTTTTCACGGGGGGTATAAACGGTAACCTCCTATGGATACGGTATTCTCCTAATTTCATCTGGATTGCCGTATAAACTCATCAGACTTGGCGATTTTTAGCTCACCTGTGAGCTTTTGTCATGGTGCAGCGTCCGCCGTCCGTCGCCGTCCGTCGTTGTTGTTCGTTAGCAGGGCATGTTTCGTAACCGCTGGGGCTATTGACCTGAAACTTTGTACATGTATACCCCTAGGTCAGATGACCTATGACACCAAGTTTCGGTCCGATTTGATTCTTAGCTTGGCCACTAGGTGGCCAAAAGCGAAAACACAAAAAGTGCAATAACCCCTGAACTACTGGCCGGATCATCTGCAAATTTTTATCATAGCTACATCTAATAAGGATACATGACACATTGATTTTACGTATTTTTACGGTCACAGAGGTCAAAGTTAAAAATTTTGCCATTTGGTGGCACGTTTCATGGCTATTTGACCTTGAGTCTTCTAACTTGGTGTGCTGATGTATCTAGGTCCCCTCTATGTGTACAGTAATTTTCGGCATGATTCTACCTCAAACATGGCCGCCAGGCAGCCATCTTTGAAAATGGTTTTGGCCCATACTTCATAAATTACTGCAATAGAGTGTTTTGACCTTGAAATTGTATCTTCTATTGCACTTCAGATATGGCCGCCAGTCGTCCATCTTGAAAAATGTAGTTTGGCTCATAACATATGAACAATACCACAAAGAAAGTTCTAACTTGGTATGATGTTTCTCTGGAACACACTGACTTGACATTTCACACCTGTTAGAGCCTTTTGAATCCGTGCATCAAACTGATTTCATAACCTTAACTCCTTGATGATGAAATGACCTGTCTATTGCACGTATTTATTAGGTGTTATCGTAGTTATGATGCAATGACAACGTTCACCATTCCCGGCTTATTATTAGTCTCCGCCACGCCACGTAGTGGTCGAGCGGAGACTCTTGTGTTAGCTAGGAAACTTTCTCGGCCAACCAACCTCAGACCAGGAGGCTTACGTGCCTATGCGTGTGTGCATTCTGCAGTGCTTCACGGGCTCCTTGCAGTGTCGTAATTTTATCAGCATATAACACGAAGTTTGGACGAAACTGTCTTTCAATAAAATATTTTGGTGTCACGATTTGTGACTGCT
>NMRB01001139.1:80168-92897 GCA_002633025.1 Notospermus geniculatus | reverse complement strand
GGTGTGTATGACCACAAAATCTAGGTCAAGTTCGATTTTGGGTGCGATGCGATTCCTACTTTGGCCAGTAGGGGGCGTTTTGTGAAAAAATTCAAAGGCCTGTATTTTGAGAATGGCTTGAGCTATCGCGATGAAACTTTGTGTGTATGTACCTCTAGTTTGTGCTGACTTGCACACGAAGTTTTGGCGCAATATGGTTCTTGACTTTGCCACTAGGGGGCCAAAATGAAAATACCAAATTTTTCCTTGTCAGATGGATAGCGCCTTCAGTTTTGGAAGGATCATTTTCATATTGCATACAGGTGTGTATGACCAAAAAATCTAGGTCAAGTGCGATTTTGGGTGCGATGCGATTACTATTTTGGTCGGTAGGGGGTGTTTTCTGAAAAACTTAAAAGGGCTATATTTTGATAATCGTTTGAGCTGACATGTATTGTATTGAACCTTTGTATGTATTTACCTCTAGGTTGTGGTGACTTCCTGACGAAATTTTGGTGAAATCTAATTCTTGACTTTGCCACCAGGAGGCCAAAACCAAACTCACAAAATCTGCTATGTATGCTTTGGTCACAGATATTGTCAAAGATGGCTTGTATGGCATTCTGATATGGCTTATGCTTTCCACCACTGTGCTAAAAAGCCAAGCGGGCACAGTGCCATTGGCACTATTTTTAATGTGTGCTGAAAACTAGGCCTTGATTCTTTGAAGTACGTATCAGGCAAGCATTTTGGGGACCATCACAAGGCTATGAGATCTCTACCTGCATTCTCCTAACACTTTGAAAATACCGTAAAATTCAATACAGGGCAGGCTTAATAATTTGAACAACAAAAACCAAGTTGCAGGAATGCACAAGCAAAAAATCTATTCAATACAGAGGGGTTTTAAAGCCTCACTGTATTGAATTTTATGGTGTTAGCTGAGACTGCAGGTAGAGGTCTCATACCCTCGTGATGGTCCCCAAAATGATTGCCTGATACATACTTCAAAAAATCAATGCTTAGTTTTCAGCACACATCGAAAAAACAGCAGGCAGAGCTCTAATGTATCCACAAAGAGCATAGTACATTTTACACTACACTAATGTCGGAGGACGTAAGCACTTTCTGAATTCAATACAGTTGAAAATTGCGTCCCCTACAAGAAAATTCTTTGCCCGGCGGAGGTAATGTTGTATAAATTAGTCTCCTGTGTCAGATCAGGGTATGATGATAGTAGGACCCTGGAGTCATACACGACGGAAGCGTCACGCTAATGAAGTACATAGTGCATGTCAGTCCTACGGTCTTTTTTTATTCCCGATATGTGACGGGCTGTCATTGCTACAGGTTGAAATAGTGGACAGCAGTGATAATAGCTACGGTTACACCTGTTGAAAATACCCGTGTTTTTCCAGACCCGTGTCAAACCCGTGTGTACGAAAAGCCCGCCGAGAGGTCACACTACTGCATTGTAGTTAAGTAGCCCAGCGACAGGGGCGCTGCATGCACTGACTCTTCGGTCTNTTATTCCCGATATGTGACAGGCTGTCATTGTTACAGGTTGAAAATAGTAGTGGACAGCAGTGATAACAGCTACGGTTACACCTGATGAAAATACCCGTGTTTTTCCAGACCCGTGTCAAACCCGTGTGTACGAAAAGCCCGCCGAGAGGTCACACTACTGCATTGTAGTTAAGTAGCCCAGCGACAGGGGCGCTGCATGCACTGACTCTTCGGTCATTTCTGTATGGGACACATTGTTGGAGGCGCGAAAACGACGTCACTTAATGGCTGCGCCATCTGTAGCCGTGCTAAGAACTAACGAAAACACGAGGATTTCGAAAAGCATGGCGAGCTTGCCGTGTTTGAAAAACATGTGTTTTTCAGACACGAGTTTCTCGAAACCCGGCAATTCATAGGTGTGACCGCAAAAAAAACGGGGATTTTATGTAGTGTAACCACGCTAACAGTTGAGTAAACTGATGACCGATGATGATCACTTGTGACAAGCGCCTACTTTTGCTGGAGCCGGATCACAAATGAGACCGCTGCCTTTTCACGTGAAGTAATTTACAAGTAGGTGCAAGTTGCACCTGAGGAAAGGTTTAACGGCCTTACAACACAATAGCTGAAATGTACGTCTCTGCAGGTTGACAATAGTAGTGGACAGCAGTGATAATAGTTGAGTAAACTGATGACCAATGATGATCACTTGCAACAAGCGCCTACTTTTGCGGAGCGGGTCACATTTGTTTCATAAAGTGACTTTATCCTTGATAAAAACGATGTGATAGAAGTTTTCAATTCGTCAAACACCATAAATTGAAGGCAGAAAATAGTGGCCTAATAAATCGGAAGTGCGGATAAATAATGAATATTGAAGTCGTAATCCTAGTCGTTACGACTTTGAGACACGACTATGACGACTACGATATTTGCGATTGATGCGCACTTCGATTACGAGTCAAAATTATTCTGCCACAAAGTTATGGTATTGTACGATTTGCAAACGACTATCAAATCGTTTTTATAAAGGATGTCCACAGCACACTGCAATTCATTCTCATATTTGAAGTCGGAGTCGGAGTCGGATAGCTCCGCATCCTCTCTATTAGCTGAAATGTACGTCTCTGCAGGTTGACAATAGTAGTGGACAGCAGTGATAATAGTTGAGTAAACTGATGACCAATGATGGTCACTTGCAACAAGCGCCTACTTTTGCGGAGCGGGTCACATTTGTTTCATAAAGTGACTTTAAGCTAATGGTACCATTAACTTCAGTGCATTTGCCATTTGGTTGCAGGTACCATTAGCGTAATTTCACTTTATGAAACAGGCCCCTGGTGGAATGAGGCAAGGTAGGCAGAAAGACCTGCTCAGGGTCACACACCGACAGTCATCCTCGCACCCAGGGTCTTCACAACCGGCTCCCCAACTCGCACTTGGTTCAGACCCTGGCAACATCCATGCCATTTTAGTGGGGAACCAGCGGAGCACTCGACTCCGCCGAATCCAGCCAATCAGAGTGAAGCTTCTATCCCGTCTTGGTCATATCCCAAATATGGTAGCTGTGAAAATTTCTCGAGTCGCTGACAAACTCGCTGAGTTTCTGAATTGTTCCTGAATTAACTTCGCGTCAACATGATTCTCACGGATTATCTTGTCAACGAGGACGTACTGATGGGATCAGAACACGAAGGTATGATCCAGTTCATGTGTTGGGGGCAGCTGTCATTCGGCAGCGTGCATAAATTATGGAATGAGATACAATGCTAGGAGCCTGGTATCCGGTAACTCGTAATACCAGATGTATGTGCAGACGTAGCACTAGCGCGATATTTGTCCATTACATCAAGTGGCATTTCCCCACTGCTTTGCATGGTTTGTTGGTGAATTACCAATTGGCGAGTACACATGGGGGAATGTCCGTCTTCCCCACCGAAACGGGGTGGATGTCCTCAGGGCATTGAGGGAGGGTACGACCGTAAATGACCTGAGATTCTCAGGATGACCGACAGTGGGAGTTCACACCTGTTAGGGCCTCCATCCAACTGACCATTTTGTTGTCAATATCAGTAATAATGCTGTGTCGCTTGGCGAGGCTTATATAAGAAGTAGGCACAGGTCTTAAAATTCCTCAGCAAATAAACGATCAAATATTAGAAAATCCATAAGCATGATGCACTCTGTATGACGATATTGTAAATTGATGCTTCTTCAGCCATTTGCCCTTTCCTTCCTTTTCTCCTCCATGATGCCCTTTCCTTCCTTTTCTCCTCCATAGATTCTAACATGGTGAAATATGAATTTTTTTAAAAATTAAGAAACTTTTATCAAGAACAGCTTCATTATTCTTGGTTATTTGGCAAATAAAACAAAAGGGCAGTGTGCACGGATATATTGTCAAGGGCATGTGCTGGTCAACTGTATCATCGCCTATTTTCGGTATTTCTAATTTTGATGAGTTCAGAAATACAAAAGAAATCAATATGCATTCCCTTTGTGCACAAAGTTTGCCATTTGAAATGTAAATGAGCTGGGAATGGTGTAACGTTTTCATTGCGTCATAACTACGATAACAGGTGCAGTAGACAGGTCATTTCATCATTAAGAAGTTAAAGCGAATGGCTCGCGGGGTTTGTTTACATTTTTGGTGGTACCTTCCATAGAGAGTGAATCTAGCCTCCAGGTAAAGCCGTGCCCCAGCCATATGCAACACCTGTGCAAATATGCGAATGTAAACACTGGGGACGAGGTTCCAGTAAAAATTTGTTAAAATGGGTTAATGACGTTTTCAAATTCAGTAGGTCAAGATGTACATTTTGTACTATTCCCATTGATTTTGAAGCAGCAGATTTTGCAGAATGCGCCTCCGAAGTTTGGCTGTCTAATGCATTTCCCATTAAACTAAAATCCTTCTTTTGCCTTTTTCTCAAAATGCTGCTTGATATCGATGACCAACTGTCATGGCGCCACAACAACCCCGCGAGCCATTCGCTTTAAGGTTATGAAATCAGTTTGATGGACGGATTCAAAAGGCTCTAACAGGTGTGAGTTGAACGTTGGACCTCCTGACTGCTAGCCCGAGACTCATGCCACTAGATCACTGTGGCACCAGTCAAAAACCTTACGCACTAACAAATTGAGACAGCAGTATACAGATTGATCACTGTCGGGTTATAACAGGAACATCCGTCGAAGATGCTGATTTTTAAGCGTGTGAATGAAATGATGATTACGAAATCCAGTAGACTGGAACAACCCGTCGGGATGCTCCAATCTCGTTGAGAATGGTTGGTATCTAACTCCATCCAAATCAGCATCGCCACGGGAGTACTGGTTGGAACTGATTCAATTTATCATAACAGACATTTCAGGCATGTCGGTTGATTGAAATGCATCGACAAGCCGTATTAGAAATTTAGTTATTCGATATTGCATCAGTGATTGCATATTTCACCAAACGTTGGACGGATTTACGGAAAATTCGTCTCAACTCGGCGTATATCAAGATGAAACAGTGGCTGTTTGGTGATCTGTGGTTTGCAATGAAATAAAATGTGGCCCGCTCTAGCAAAAGTAGGCACATGTCGCAACCGAGGAAAGGGTTAACGGCCTACAACACAATAGCTGAAATGTACATCTCTGCAGGTTGACAACAGTAGTGGACAGCAGTGATAATAGAGAGCTTTTGCAAGCGCCCGGTTAGGACATACGACTTCGTTTATCTATTGTTTGGGTGCACTCACACAATAGATAAACGTCGTTGTAGACCCTAACCGGGCGCTTGCAGAAGCTCACTAATAGTTGAGTAAACTCAGATGATCAATGATGATCACATGTGACAAGCACCTACTTTTTATTCCATTTCAATAGACTCTATCACTCCAAAAGAGCGCAGCACCTTACGGGGGTAGCATCATGATGTCCCGCACGTCATTTCTCACGACTGTTAGAACACAATAGGTCTTTTCACTGCTTGCTCTCCAGTTGCCTGTCCAATTCTCCGCGATTTGATTGGCTACTTGGACCCGTATGACGACATATACCAATTTGCATATGATTGGATCTGTACGGTGCTGCGCTCTTTTGGAGAAATATCGTCTATTCTCACTATTTCCTGGATGCACTATTATATAATAATCCCTTGTTGAACAACAAAACTGGAGTTCTATTCCAGAGGGACTTAGATTACTCTCACACCTGTTTAGTCTTAGATTACTCTCACCACCTGGGAGCCATGGTGGTGTAGTGGTTCGGGCCCACGACTAGCGGTCAGAGGGTCCGGCAGGCGCGGATCCGGGGGGGAGGCATCCCCGGCGTGCGTCTCCCCTTTCGGCCAACAGATATGTAAAATTGACCCTGAAATTCTGAAGTTTGGAGCAAATCATTGAAATTCACCGCAGATTTCAACGTTTCTGGCACAGTGCGTCCCCTCTTTTCCGAAATTGTGGATCCCCCCCTGTCCGGGTTCGAATCCCACTGGGTGTGAGATTTTGGGCAAGTCTCTTTGCCTCACTGGCCTCTCTCCACCCAGGTGTATAAATGGGTACCGGTCAGAAATGCTCGGATTGTAGCGCTGAATGAGCAGCTCATCTGAGTTCTACTGAAAGGTTTCAGGATAGACTGGGGTTAAAGTGTAGTCGGATGACGTCTCTACCGTTGTTGATCAGACTATAACCCAAACCTGTTCTTGGTTGTGGTGTAGTACCATTTCTAACACAATTTCAGAATATATTTCCACCTGTGAAGACATATCTTGCAATTCTGTGCTCTCGGTTTCGTTTTTTCAGCCAAACAAGATTTTCCCCACAAGATAATCTCGCTCACTGAGCTTACGTCAAACTTTATCTGTGTCATGCTCATTTCTACCCCACGGTGCACATGATTGCCGGCGTCTCTGGCAATTTTCTTATTCCTTTTCCGAACATTTGTATCATTTTCAAACATGCATAACTACAGAGGAGGCGGAGGTAATAATACCAACTGCTGTGAACAAAGAAGAGATGAAGACGGTATAAGGGGCTTAGACCGGCGGGGGGGGGGGGGGGGGAAAATCCTTTGAAATTGACCAATGAAAAGCCCATTCTGCCGTTACAAGTCTTTTAATATGACNGGGGGGGGGGGGGGGGCAGGAAAATCCTTTGAAATTGACCAATGAAAAGCCCATTCTGCCGTTACAAGTCTTTTAATATGACCTCAAATTTTAACAAAAAAATCGAAAACAAACTTCCGCCGTTCAGCTTCCACGCTACATCCCTGGATACTGGGTTGTATTTTTCCATCAGGGCCGAAGTCATAGCATTTACTGGCCCTGCAGTATGGAAGAGGCCCTCTCAAGCAACTCATGTTCCTCACTTGGGAGTCTTTTAAAGCCGCACACTATGCACCGCTACTCACTCCCCAGTTCGGCCGAAATAATAGTGCAACCTCATCTACAGGCGTGCGTTGTGTTAATAGAACCATAGAACTACATATTATAGCATTATCCTGCATCGAGGTTTTGGGAATCCCCTTGGGGAATGTAGTCTTGCGCAGCCAGCCACACAGTACTGCTGCGGTTCCCCAGATTCGAAACAGCGGCTGGGTGACCGAGACTAGGCTCGTCAATTATATAAACCCATCTGTCTATAGTGTCTGGCTTTATGGGGCTTACAGGTCGAGATTGCATCTTGAAGCAACTCGACGGATCCGTCGCAGATAAAAAAATAGTGCCAATGGCACTGTGCCCGCTTGGCTTGAAGCAGTTTGGCCCCCTAGAGACAAAGTCAAGAATCAGATTTTGCCAAAAATTCATCCGAGTTGTTACAGCCTAGAGGTACATGTAGATATGTGCAAAGTTTCAAAGCAATAGGTCAAACCGTTACAAAAAGAGCCAATNTATGTAGGAGGGGAGGGAATAAAAATAAAAATAAAATACAAAAATCTTTGACTTTTTAATTTTTTCCCTAGTGTTACGTGCTATGCGTCACAGAAATTCAAGGGGGAGGGAATAAAAAAAGTGAAATGTGCTAAAAAAGAAATAAAACCTTTTATTGATGCAACAGTAGAACAAGAGATATGGCCTACATAGGGGCCTATATCCTGAAAATACAGGGCGTCAGCATTTAAATATCTTTTACATTGCACCTAGTGGTCGGCGGGAAAAAAACAAGAACACAAAATAGACCATCGGGAATTTTATTTTTTTTCAACATTTTCAAAAAACCTGGGGGGCGGATCCGTAATCCAATAAATAAAAAAAGTGTGGCCTAACGAGCCAAAAGTTTACGGACGTACCGCCGTTCCGCCGTACCAACGTACGGACCGCCGTACGGACTGACGCACGACAGACCACCACTCAATGACCCCAACCACAGCATAAGCCCTGCTGGGCCTTGCGGCCAAGCGGGCTAAAAACCACCACGCGCAGGTGGACATATCAGCGATTGAGAGGAACTCGGAGCAACTGGCAGTTACCTCGAACAGCACGCTCATGTCGACAGCGCATCTTCCATGCCCTCGGTCCATTCCATCGCCGCCATTTTCTTTTTTCGGTATAGGTCACGTGATTTTCAATGAAATATCCCCGTTCAAGCAACTGATCAGTCGCAAACAGGCGCAGGTTGACAGATCTGATTGGAACTGGAGACAACTTGTCGCCGAAAGGTATAACATAGCAACTTGTGTCAACTAGTGGATCCGGCATTTGCTCTGCAACGCAAGCCCACACAGGTCGACAAAATTGGCACCTGAGTCACTCCGAGTTGCTTCCATCGCCGGAAAGCTACTTGTCGCAAGTTAATGCTTCTAGATGCAATGTTGACCCATAAGCCTGACTTCGCCTTAGCAAAGGCACAAGATACAAGGCACCACAGCTTACTGTCCCATGCCATGGATGTGATGAACCAGGGATGATTAATCCCATATGTCCAAGGTTGGATTCGAACCCGGGACCTGCCACTTGCTATTAAAGGACCACAGAATTGCTTCCCAATCCTGTCCGCGTTACACCTACCTGTGTTAAGGGAGATCTCTATTGACGACTTGGTAAACTACGCATGCTACTACGTGCATTGTAGTGTAATCACACATTCTCCAACACTGGGGCGAAAGGCTTAACTACAGTATTGGAGAACGGGTACCGGTGGCGCCGGCTGTCGACAGAAAGTGGCAAAACCGTGGTGCTTTAAGCGGACGTGATAACTACCAGGTTACAGGACTCCTCAAAGCTGTGTTGCTGCTTACTGTCAGGCGTACAATTATTTTGTTCAATCCAAGTAGGCCACAAATTGACATTTCAGGGTGATGGATTCCTGTCATTATCTGCGCCTCGATAAATTGTCGTTTAATCTGACAAAATGTTTTAATATTTTATGATATGTGTCAATTTTTGCACTCATTTCTCAAATTCGTGTTTGTGCGATTTCGCGCTGATTTAACAAGGCAGCGATGGGTAAGTGGGCAATTCCAGGCAACCAATCACTCCTAGACAACTCTTTCAGACAAATAAACAATTGTATTTTTCTACGTGGCACAATTTTTGAAGATGTGAAGAATTCTGATAGCTTTCAGGTCCGGGATACCCACGAACCCAGGCACGGATCCAGAGGGGGGTTTGGGGGTCGGGACCCCCTTCTCGCCACCACCAATTGCAATTTTTTCTCAATAATTTGCGACAATAAGCAAAGAACGCAAGAATAAACCTTCTGTCTTGATACTGAGATGCCGGGAAATCGCGTCTACGGCCCTCTAGATTTCAAAATCTTCTGAGGGAAGCCCCCAGTCCGCGTGGGAATCTTCGGCGCCCGCCTGCAACAACCGCCCTCAGCGGCCCTGACCCCCCTCTGCCAAAAATCCTGGATCCACGCCTGGAACCCCTAGTTGTGGGTTGGAGTCATAAGCCCCTTTTACACTAGCCTGGTTGAAGCGTGGCATGCTCAGTCAATCCGGGCCGGGCCCGGTTTTAATTGAAGCGTGATTGGCCTGTTTACACTACAAAAATCAACCACGAGACAAATCCGGGTCAAGACCACCAGTCACCTGTAAAAAATGCCCCGATTGCCATGAAGTTTTTTCTAGTTATGCTGTGAAGGTGAAATAGTTGACCCATACGTACTGCGCCCAGGTAGGTGGCTAGATAGCTCCAGCTGGTTAGACATGGCGCATTTCAACCGAACATTTCTCGATCCGGACCAATCCCACCTTGAATTGCAGGGCTTTGGTAACTTTCTTGATCCGGACCGATCCCACCTCGAATTGCAGGGCTTTGGTAACTTTCTCGATTTGGACCGATCCCACATTGAATTGCAGGGCTTTGGTACCTTTCTAGATCCGGACCAATCCCACCTCAAATTGCAGGGCTTGGTACCTTTCTTGATCTGGACCGATCCCACCTCGAATTGCAGGGCTTTTGGTACTTTTCTTGATCCGGACCGATCCCACCTCGAATTCCAGGGCTTTGGTGCCTTTCTTGATCCGGACCGATCCCACCTCAAATTGCAGGGCTTTGGTACTGGGATAAGCTGTCTCGTCCTGTTTACATTTGGTAAAATTGTACCGTACGTTCCCTGCTCAGTCCGGAGGGAGCATGCTGAAAATTCCGTTCTGTAAAAGGGCTCAGGAGCAACATGTTGTGTCATAAAATTCTTTGAAATGACTATGAAAAAATCCACCCTGCCATTACAAGTCGTTTAAAGCCACCGTAAATTTTAGCAAAAAATTTGAAAATGTACCCCCTTCAGCTTCCAAGCTACAACATTGAATAGGATAATACAATGCCGATAATATTGCTATTATAAATCAACCTCTCAGCAGAAGATCGAAAAGACATATCTGATGTATTTGTAACTGTCATGATATTCGTGCGTAGGATCATATCGGGGTAATTATCCGGCTCGGAACGGAAACAATTTTGATGGAAACGCGTGGTATGTGTTATTAGCGACGAAAAAATACACCATTTTTTTCTGCATTAAGAGGTTTGTGAGTGCTTTGGTCATGATAAAAACGTACAATCGTAAGAGCAGAGATACTGGCATGCAACATCGAAGCGTTATGAGCAGTTTTTGCGTTCTTGATGCAAAAATGGTACATGATTAGCTACATGTACATATGTATTTACTCTAAAGTCACATTTCTGTGGTCAATAGATGTAATAATATAATACTTTAAGGCTGGCTGTCCATTTACGCGATTTTCGAGCGGCAGGCGCTCGAAAGCATTGTTTCCGCCGCATTCGTCGTGGACAAAGGATGTGACATAGCGCGGCACGAAAATCGCGTGAATGGATTCTTAGCCTTAGGCTGGCTGTCCATTCACGCGATTTTCGAGCGTAAGCATTGTTTGTTTCTGCCACGTTGGTCGTCGACAAAGGATGCGGCGTCGCACCGCTCTAAATGCGCTTGAATGGATTCTTTGGCTTAAACAGCACTTCCCGCTGTAATGCAGCCTCGAAGTGCTTAAAGCCTCACTGTATTGAATTCAGAAAGTGCTTACGTCCTCCAACGTTAGTGTAGAGTAAAATGTACATTCCGTACAATGTCACAGTGGAAACGTTGATACGGTCGCAGCACCATTTAACGATAGAAAAAGAATGGATACAACCCCATTCCGGAGGTGAGTATAATTTATTCAAGATGGTGGCATTGATTCTCTATTCAGGCACCTTGACCAACGCGACCAGTCATTATATGTGACCCTCCGCCACAAAACTAGTGTAAAGTCGCATGGAACATGAGCCTAAACGTACCGGCATGACACTAGGAGATAGAGACATAATCACTCAGACCTCACAATAGATAGACAACACCGAAACTGACAATCCACCACAAAACCAGACTTCACAACAGACAGACAACACCGAAACTGACAATCCACCACAAAACCAGACTTCACAATAGATAGACAACACCGAAACTGACATTCCGCCACAAAACCAGACTTCACAACAGATAGACAACACCGAAACTGACAATCCGCCACAAAACCAGACTTCACAATAGATAGACAACACCGAAACTGTCAATCCAGCACAAAACCAGACCTCCCAATAGATAGACAACACCGAAACTGACAATCCAGCACAAAACCAGACTTCACAATAGATAGACAACACCGAAACTGACAATCCGCCACAAAACCAATCATCAGTCACTCTGAGGTTGGCAAGTTGTGATCAATGCATTTGTCCGTTTCAGTATTGTCTGCCTGTCTGGTTGTGAAGTCTGACTAATTCTTTTTCTATCTTTATCTCCTGGTGTCATGCCGGTGACTTTAGGCCCATTTTCTGTGCGACTTTACACTGGCAGGCCTTTCCGTTTGACAGGCGCGAAAACGCATGCACTTCGCATACAATAGAATTTCTATTGTTTACGAGGCGCATTTTATTTTCGCGCCAGTCAAACGGAAAGGCCTGCACTGGTTGTGTACTGGAGGGTCACATACCGTAGTAAGCAAATGTGTGGCGATCTAGGAAAAACCTGTCGGATGTCGCGTTTGAGGAAAGTGTTAATGGCCTTGGTGAACCCGCACATTTCAATAGCCGAAACGTACCACGTACAGGTGAACAATAGCAGTTCAATGCACAGGCAATCTAACAACCCTTGTTGATCACTCAGCGACTTCCGACGGGTTATCCAGACCGTCACACAAATGATTCCAAGAAAATGAAATCAACTTGCAATGCTGAGAAGTAGAAGAAAAACTCCCTGTGGACGGTCAGTGACAGAGAGAAATTGCAACAAAACATGCTAATCTTGGAAAATAGTGCAGCAAATGGAGTGAAGCTATCAATACTGATCAGATATGTGATGCATTGGCTTGAATGTGTCACACTGCACGTAACGGGTCAATTTATAACAATATTTGGAAGTGGAAGTAAATGAAACACTAAATTTTTATTATACGCTGACTGCAAAATGGACTCTTGATGTCAGCATCTAATGCTTAGCGTATATCGGCCTTGTAACTGGTCACAGCTAGCGGCAGTGGCCAGTGGCGGATCCAAGGGGGGGCGTGCCCGGCGCATGCCCCCCCCCCCCCTCATTTTGACCAATTTTCAGACTCGTAGGAGCAGCGGTTATCGAGATATAGACGTTTTAAGAGTGGCAACCTGACGAAAACATAGGCAGAACGCGACTATTTCCTGACAACTTGCATCTTCGGCTCTGGCCTGTTTCTCTCACAGACATTTTGGAAGAAGCAAACCTGCATGAGGTCGTGGCCCATTTAGTTGCCTCCAGAATGAGTGCCTTGTCGCCAGTTTTG